>JAFIRS010006540.1:0-35710 GCA_018342105.1 Gonioctena quinquepunctata
CATACTACGTTTCACAAAAATATCTAGTCATACCAAAGTTATTATAAAATAAAACTTGAAACTTTAGCACCATGTAGGTCAAAAGTTAAGACCTTCAGGACATATGTTCATATGCAGTTTTTTTCTCAAAAGGGCCCAAAAATAACCTCTTTGAATATTGGCATGTTGTTAAGAAACACCCTGTATTGTAATATCAAGTACAGTTTATAAGAGTTGTTAAAATATATAAGGTAAAATGAATAAAAGAGATGTGGGGGTTATAAAATACGTATACAGTGCTTCTAAAAAGTCCTCTCCCCCCCTCCCATTTTTGGATCGATTATACATAAACAAGTGAAATTTGGAAACTGAATATTAAAGGTTGTAAACTAAAGGCCATTGTGACCAATAATTTCAAATGGAACCCTACGGCAAGCACACCTCTTTTAAAAAGTATCGAAAAACCTATTCAATGATACTAATTTTGTTTGTGTTTATGGCAGTTTTAATGGCTCATTAGTAAACATTAAAATTTAAATTCCATTCAGTATGATATTAATTACAGATTTAAGAATCAGTATCTACTTAAAGAAATTGCTCGAAGTGACCTCCATTTACTTCCTGACAGTGAAATATCCTATTTTTAAACTCTTCTCGTACTTTTGCAAATGTGTCTGCGGAAACAGCCTCACATTCTGCAACAACACGTTGTTTTAAAACGTCAATATTGTCAGTTTCATTGGCGTATACCTTCGATTTAAGGTACCCCCACAGAAAAAAATCCAAAGGTGTGAGGTCCGGTGATCGAGCTGGCCATACCGTTGAACCTTGTCGTCCAATCCATCTACCACGATACTCCTCATCCAAATACCGTCTTACTGCACCGTAATAGTGTGGAGGAGCACCATCCTGTTGGAATGTTATTTCCAAATTGCCGAATTCATCTGGAATATCTTCCAAAATTTCAAGGATTAACGGTTCTATTGCGTTTTGCAACAGCTCCAGATAAACCTCACCAGTTAAATTAGTATTTTAAAAAAGAGGCCCAACGATGTGGTTTCCCAGGATACCTGCCCAAACATTCACCTTCTGGGAAATTGGGTATGTGTTTCACGAAACAGGTGAGGATTTGCGTCACTCCAATACCTCACATTCTGTGAATTTACATTTCCATTTAGATAGAAAGTACTTTCGTCACTAAAACAAATTGTTTTGACATAGTCTGGCTGTTGGTTAATTTTAGTTTCCATATTTTCACAAAATTCTAGTCTTCGGTCTGGGTCGTCGTCTGAGAGTTGATGAACCATTTTCAATTTGTATGGATAAATTTTGTTTTTTTTCAACACCCTGTGTACTGTATTTCGGCTGACTTCACAGGTAGATGCAACGTGAGTTGTTGAAGAAGTAGGATTAACTATTACTTCTGCCGAGTATATCAATTTTTTTCTCATCAGAAATTCGTGGTCTGCCAGATCGTTTCGCATCATTAATACTACCCGTTGTTTCAAACTTACGAAGAAGCTCCCTTAAATAAGTCCTCGAAACGGGGCGATCGGGGAACCTCTCATTGAAAATGCGTTCTGCTGCATGAATATTTTGTCCAGTTTCTCCAAGAATTAGGATCGCTGCTACTCTATCACCTAAAGCCCGTACCATTTCGCTTCTTGAAGCACTTAAACGTTCGGCTCACAACAGTTTAACAAATTATTAAAATGTACTATAAAATTAAAACCGGCTAAAACATTAAAAAAAAAAACTTGGACAATTACAAAAACGTCGAATTAGGGAGACTAACAAAAACGTCAGCTTATTTGACAACTATCCAGAGGCGGAGCTTGAATTTGGAATTTTAGTATTAACTGATTTAATTCATCACAGCTTTGCGTTTTTTAAAAGCGAGTTACCAAAACTGCCATAAACACAAACAAAATTAGTATCATTGAATAGGTTTTTTCGATACCTTTTAAAAGAGGTGTCGCTTGCCGTAGGGTTCCATTCAAAATTATTGGTCACAAGGCCTTTTGACGTCATCTTTGACGATTTCGTAATCTATCATCACTATTAGGGAAGTTTACAACCTTTTATATTCAGTTTCCAAATTTCACTTGTTTATGTATAATCGTTCCAAAAATAAGAGGGGGGGAGGGGACTTTTGAGAAGCACTGTATAATAATATGAAGATTTAAAAAGAATTTAAAATAGAGGTGCTAGTGAAGTAATCATTGAGGCCATAAAAAGGTTGTATTAATTTTCTTTTCATGTCTTTTCCGAACCATCTAAGACATGTTATATTCCTTATGTTAGTTAGGGGGCAGGTGATTGTAAATTTTGACGCAATTGTAGATAATTGAATCTTTCACCAGTGTGTTGGTGTAGGTCTTGGTAATCTAACGCAGTTAATTTGTCGTGCGTTATTCCAAGATTTGTGTTTATGTGGATGAGGCTGACTGATAGGAATACAACTGTCAAGATTATGTGCTCTTTGAACAGCTCTCTACACGAATCTCTTGGTTTAACTTTACATTTTATTATTTAATTTTGCTCTCAGAAGGTTTGTGTTCGTAATGATTTTTTTAACTAGATAGTATTGTGCAAATGTTGGGATTTCTTGTATTGCTTAATTTATATATATATATATATATATATATATATATATATATATATATATATATATACGATAGCTCAAAATGTTAGCAAAAATTAGTTTTACAGGCGGAAGGTGAGAAGCGAATGTTAAAATTGATTTACTATTTATAGAAGCGTTTCTATGTTCAAATATTTGTTTCTTGATTGATCACTCCATTTGGCCTATGTAAACACTAGTATTATACCTGTATCTTCAAAAATAGGCCAAATTTTGTGACAATAGATGAAAATCACTGTTACAACATTAGTCACGAAAATTTCCTACAGCCTGATTATCTATATATATATATATATATATATATATATATATATATATATATATAGAACTTTCAAACCTACTATATTTCACGTGAAGTAAACTTCTGTTTCAATTGCCTGAATATAATTTTTCTATGGAAACTATAAATAAACCCATATATTGTTGAGAGATTGTAGCATCTTAGACAAAGACATTTCATCAGATATTCCCCGGCAGGTAGAAATGCCGTAGTGCGGATAGTATCAAACAACTTTCTCTAAAACTTCAAATATTACTTGTAAGTAATCAGACTACGGTTTTTAAGTGTTGGCTTTTATGAGTTTTTTTACTCTCTCTTTTACAAATGAGGTAAAACAGTTGCCAATGTAAGAGCAGCCCCAATATTTCTAAACGCACACACGACTTCTCAGATATTACTTGAATTGACTGTACAAAGAAATCATTTCTTATTTCTAGCTGATGAATCTTGAAATTACCAGATAACGTAGATTAACATTCCTTAATGAATTATTAAGATTATATTTACACCAAGTTGTTATAGCCACTGGTTACAAATGACAGTGTGAGCTCAGTGTATCTACGAGAAACATGTCGAAATTTCCTGTGTGATTTCCCTTTTGTAAGAAAGCCGGATTTCGAGATATCTACCTTCTAAAAATGCAAAAACAAGTGAATAACCTTAACCTGAAAATTCAGTATCCGCTGATAGTATAAATGGATAACCTTCACTTTTGAGTTTAACTAATCACCAATTGTTATGGCATTGAAGCCAAAATGATATGCTGAATTATGGGTCATCGCTTCCAAGACGGGATCAATTACCAATTCATTTGCAAATTTGTTAATTATTATTAATAACTTTGTGAAGCTCGGATGGACACATGTTTTCTGATAGGGAAATTATTGCTTTTCGGATAGAAAAATTATTGGTTGAAAAAAACTACTGAAATTCTGAATGTGCAGCACAAACATTGTAGCAGAAGTGAAAGTGTATTGCTCACCTATTTTGAATTTGAATTGAATTGAATTTGAATTAAATGTTTATTTAAAATTTGATGGTATACAAATAACCGAATTTACAATATTATTGTTCAGAAAAAAAAATTAATTGAAATTTCAAGTCCTAGAAATAAAAAATTTGTCATATTCTATTATTATACAGAGAGTATCAAAAGTCCGTCACCCCATCCTAACTTTCTTATTTTAAGGTAAAATATCCAATAGTTGACACTGTCAGAAAGAATATCACAAAATGAGACGTCAATTATCAGTTTCAATTTCAGTTCACATAACGCCCTTTGTTGATATCTATAATAAATATAGTTAATTTTTTTCCAAAATGGTGGCAACTATTTTATTGTTCGTTTACTTTCAAAGCTATATTACTGAATTTTAAAAGAACATCATAAGAAATTGAGTTTAAAAAAATATGTGTGTTAGGAATTCTCTCCAAGTTAATGATTTAAAATAGTTTATCTAATGGTATTTACGCTTTTTGTCTGGTTAGTTTACTAGTTCTGAGAGGTGTCAACTATTCATACAAATTTTTATTATTTTACCAATAGTTGACACTAGTGTAGGGTTTCTTTCGAACTCTTCAATGGCTTGAGTTTTTTTTATACGGGATGTCTAAAAAAGCGCAGTATTTTTTTATGAGACACCCTATATATAATTTGAATTTTGCATTCTACGTAAAATTCCTGACAAGTTTGATATACGATTGTTATATCACAAAGGTTGATAGTTTTGTAATTATGAACATTTGTAAATTATTATTTTTGTCCATATTCAAAGGGTACAAGCTCTTTTGCCTCGAGACTTTTCCCAACGCATGACTTTGTGTCGGTGGTTTTTTAGAAAATTTGGCTGGAAATCCTCAATTTTTAAGATATGTACTTTTCACGGACGAAGCAAACTTCTCCCGAAATGCTATCACAAACTTTCATAACAACCATGTTTGGGCTCTGGAAAATCCGCACGCAGTTAGTGAAAGACATTATCAGTATCAATTTTCTGTAAATGTATGGGCGGCAATAATTGATAATTACTTGACAGGTCCTTTCTTTCTTCCGTTCCGACTGAATGGCGCAACTTACAGAGACTTTTAAAAAAATGAATTGCCGGGACTACTTCAGAATGTACCATTAGAAATTCGTATCCGCATGTGGTTTATGCATGATGGGGCTCCGGCCCATTTAAGTGTAGCCAGGGAATTCCTCAACACTGTCTATCCAAATCGATGGATCGGTAGGGGTGTAGAAGAACCTAACCAGGCGTGGGCACCAAGGTCCCCAGATCTAAACTTGCTAGATATTTATTTTGGGGGACATTTGAAGTCACTAATTTATAAAACTCCAGTAGCGAACGAGGAAGATCTAAGAAACCGAATAGTAGACGCCTGTGAAACAATAAGAAACACCAATGATTTTTGAGCGGGTTCGAGATTCAATGACTAGAAGACTGAATGCTTGTATCTTCGCTGAAGGTAGACACTTTGAACAATTTATTTGAATACAATTTAGTTTCCTTTATTTAATTCTACATATTTAAAATTTCTTAAAATAAAATGTTGATATTTCTTGCAAATTTTATTAAAACAAATACAGATTTTGCATCCTTGATACAAAAATACCTATTTTAAACGAGTAAAAATAAATAGAATAGGTGGCGCCCCCTACAAAAAAACAAAACTTCTTACTTAAACGTCAAATTTATTTCCTAAGCATTCTTGTGAAAAATGCTAAATAATGGTAATAACTTCAACACGCAACGATTAATATCCCCTTACAGATTCTTGAACCTCAAGACAGTCAAGACGTGAGATCACCTGGACCGATTTGGCAATTTTTTTTTAATGTCAATAATGGCCCGAGACGGAAAAAAAATCAGAAAAGTTGCCCGGAAATTGAAAAATTTGGGTATATAAGCAATCTGGCGAAGAAAAAGACGAATCCCGGTCGGGGTAACATTGTTTTTTTAATTTATAAAAACGGCGGCTGGGCTGGTATGGCTAATTGTTTTTTTGAATGTTCTATACACCGAATAAGTTTTTAGGAAAGAAAGGATTTTGAGGAAAATTATAAAAAAAAATTGTCCTGTTTTTTATCAGCATGCCTTTTGTTTTTAGTTTGACATCTAAACTTTTATTTATTTTATTATTGATTTTATTTATTAATAAAAATTTATTTTTGAATACTTTTCATTATTTAGTTTTTTGCCCTGATCCTCAAATAAAGGATTTTTGTATGAAATATAATAATGTGTCCCAATAACTTAAAAACTTTCATTTTAATTTCTCACCAACTATACACTATAGGAACTTTTGTAAAAACACGGGGTAAATTATACCAAAATCGTTGATTCCTTCAGTTCAATAGTTCCATCGCGTTTTTATTTCCTTAGTTTCCCCAAATATTATATTCACGATGTTTCATTTTTTTTCATTGCATTTCAAACCTAAGTACATTTCCAGTATTTTCAATGCCCTCGGTATATTTTGATTATTTTCAATACATCTCTTTAAATAGCTTCAGTATACTTTGATTATTAAAATACATTTTCAGTACATTAAATACTATCATTATCCTAAATATATTTTAAATATTTCATTACTGCGTTTTTTAAATATATTTTAAATATTGTTCATCATCAGATATTTAATTATGGTGTACATATTTTGGGTAGTTGTTTCCCCCTCGTAATTTACTATGGTGGATTCGACGAATCTATACGCTTCTCAAAGAGAATCCAATACTCAAGCAAGCACTCATAGACCTTGTCGACATCATAAACAATTCTTCGGATAAAAATTAAGTAGTTTTAGATTTTTTTTCCAGATAAAAAACATTGTATATTGTAGACCTCACATTTTTTATTTCATATATAAGAAACTACGATATTAGAGGAAAAGACGAACAAATATTTGTGAGCTACCTACCGTTAGCTCAAATCGGAGACTTTCCTGTGAGTACAATGAATAAAAATAAAATTATCATTACTCATTGCTCATTATCCTGCAAATAATAAAAAAATGCATTAAAAACTTATTTTTGAGACCGCAGCGTATTCGTGATATTTATGAAATTGGCTTACACGAATTATTTTGATAAACAGGAAACAATATGTATTTTTTTTTGCAAGAAAAAAGAAAAATTATAATTCTTGTTGATATAGAGTTTAAAAAAGATTTTCGATTTTATTTAAGTCCATGAAATAAATTAATGATTTTCAAAGTAGGTTATCATTTTTGTTGGAAAGTATTTCGTTTCGCAAAGACTATTTTCATTCCAACAGAGTTAACTAGCACATAAACATCAAAATTATCAAGTGTAAGACAACAGCTGCTCTTACCGCAATCGTTCAAGAAAATGACATCATCCCATAATTATTTTTTTGCTCCGACATGATTTAAGCCATGAATAATTTTTCACAGAAGCGTGTCTGTATGAGATCCTTGTACATCCTACTGACGCAATTTTACCAAATCAGAATACACAGCGATAAACAACATAATTGACCACGTGGCAGGTTGAGATTCCATTATGGGTTCATGGAAGGCATTTGTTCTCCAGCAGGTTTTTCGACACTTTGCAAAAAACTACTTTTGTAGTTGTCCCCGGATATCAAAATTAATTTAATTTTATCTTGTGTCTTAAGCGTAGGTGGCATTTAAAAAAAATTGTCATACAGTTTACTTCTTGAAAACAGAATTATCGCAAACTTTTCACTATTCACTTTTTGACACGAATCAAGACAAATATTTTAATTCTGATATTAACAAATCCATCATTTGAGCGTAAACAAATTATTTTTTATTTCAATTTATTTATTTTTAAAAATATTAAAGAAATGTCATCCAGGACATTATTGTAACGTAAATAAACTTAACTTGGTTTAACTAATTTATTTAACACTTAATCTACAACTTAATTTATATTACTACGCCACTGTATAGCTCGATGGTATGGGCTCGTTCAGACTGTCCACTCCCTCTATTTATCTCCGATACAGCATTCTCGATGTTTCGAATTCTTCCAGTTGGCGACGGCATGTTCCAATTGTTTCCAATATTGACCGTTGCATTACGCGGAAGAGGGACTGGATGGTTCTCGAATATCTCCGGGGATGATCTCATCGCTGTCGACGGCAACATGTGAGGCGACAGGTCCGGCCTAGGTTCGTTACATTGCCCCCTTCTTAAAGACATTTCGTCCCGAAATTTCATCCTTGGAGTGTGACGATATCTGCATGACTCCCCATATCTGCACCGTGAAGTTCGATGGAAGTAACACTCCACGGTCTTCATGATCGGTCGTGGAAGAGGGTTACAGCAAACCAAAATCTTGACGCCGCTGGATCTGAATATCGCCTCCAGCATACTTCTTATGACTCTCCAGTCCAACCCATCAATACCACAGGACAATTTTGGAATTGCTAGATCCACCAGATTCTGGTCCACCATAGTATCTCTTAGTTTGGTGAGACTCTTCCAGACATCTTCATAGGACGGTTTATCTTGGGAATGCCTCTTGGTAACTAGGTAGTAGATGTTTCTCTGGCCTTTCTTCAACTGTAGCACCCCACCAACTTCTGGATTCTGCTCCCGCAGTGTTTGGAGTTGACCAAATTTCTTGGAGAACACTACGGCGATGCCCTGGACATTCGAAGATCTTCTGCCACACAGTGCGCTAGTACGTAGTCAGCAGGCACCTCGAAAGGTCTCGTGACTCCTCTCTAGTAACCCCATGTAGAACTTTCTGCCCGTTTGAATACAAGGACATAAACTTCTCGAACGTCATATCATCCTCCGGTGGCTGAGGGTGCGAACTTGGTCATGGTTTCCAGCGTAAGGGGCCAACCTGTTGAAATGGACGACCCTTGGTTTCCCTCGGGGTGGCTTATGGATTCGGTACACAAGGTCGTTTATCCTTTTCACGATCTTATACGGGCCTTCCCACGAGTTCCGCAACTTTGGTGATAGTCCACGACGACGTTTGGGGTTGTACAGCCAAACCAGGTCATCAACCTTAAACCCTCCAGCGTCGGCCTTGATGTCATAGGTCTTCTTCATTTTATCGCTGGCACTCTGGATGTTCAACCGGACTCGTTCGTGGATGTCGTCCATTCTCTGCCGAAGTTTGCTGACGTAGTCCTCTCCCGCAGTGTCTTGTCCTGGCGGTATCCCAAACTTCAGGTCACAAGGCAGTCGCAGTTCTCGGCCCATTATAATACTAGCAGGAGTTTGACCGGTTGACTCGTGTACTGCGGATCGATAGGCCATCAGGAACAAATGAAGATACTGGTCCCAGTCTCTTTGATGGTCAGAGACAACCTTGGACAAGTGGCGGTTGATCGTCCTGTTCATCCGTTCCACCATTCCATCGGACTGCGGATGTAGGGCCGTGGTTCTTGTCTTGCGGATGTTCAGCAGTAGACATATTTCTTGGAAAAGGTTGGATTCGAAATTTCTGCCTTGATCCGAGTGCAGCTCCATTGGAATACCGAATCGACATATCCATTCTTTCACCAAGACGTCGGCGACGGTGATGGCTTCCTGGTTGGGCGGGCATAGGCTTCCGCCCACTTACTGCACCAGTCCTGGACGTCAGCTTGACAATTGGCCCAGTAAAACCGTTGCCTCGTGGTCGGATACGGGAAACGGGCCGGCGATGTCAATGGCGATTCTCTCGAACGGGCTGCCTACGTTGTACTGACGCATCGGGGCCTTGGGGCGTATTCGAGGTCCATTGCTAGCAGCGCATACAGCGCACTTCCTGCACCAGTCCTGGACGTCAGCTTGACAATTGGCCCAGTAAAACCGTTGCCTCACTTTCTGCAGGGTCTTCGTCACTCCCAGATGTCCTCCGGCGACTCCATCATGGATTTCCCGCAGCACTTCCTCTCTTCTGTTCCTGGGAACAATTATTTGGCGTCTGTCTTCCCCACCAATATCGACCTCCAACACACGTTTCAGGATCCCATTGTCCAGAATAAGAGAGTTCCATTGTGCCCAATAGGACTTAACAGCCGGCGAGTAACCTGCGACTTCCTGCCATGATGGTCTTCGGTTGCCCTTCTTCCAGCTGACGACTAAGCCAAGGTCGGGGTCTCTCTCTTGGGTCTTTCTGGATCTTGCTGTCATTCCAGTTGTCATCCATTGCCGCGGTTCTACAAAGTGTTGCTGCAATTTGAGCAATGGACATGGTCTTCGCGACAAGGCATCCTCATTTTATGGCGTTTTTTCTTCGCTCGTCGGAATGTGAGCAATCATCTGGACATGGTCTTCGCGACAAGGCATCTGCATTCTTATGGCTAGTTCCGGCTCGATGTTCGATCTCGAAATCGAATTCTTGGAGTCTCTCGATCCAACGTGCTACTTGACCCTCAGGATTTTTGAACTGTAAGAGCCATTTGAGAGCTGCATGGTCAGTTCTCAACAGGAATCTTCTTCCATACACGTACTTGTAGAAGTGCTCCACTCCCTTTACAACAGCTAACAGCTCTCGCCTGGTGACACAGTAATTGCGCTCTGGTTTGCTGAGCGTCTTGCTGAAATAACCAATGACCTTCTCCTGCCCCTCCTGGATCTGAGATAGGACAGCTCCAAGTCCCACGTTGCTGGCGTCCGTATCAAAATGAACTCCCGTTGGGTAAGGGATAGCTCAGAACAGGTGCGTTAATCAAAGCTCCCTTCAGCTTCCTGAACGAGTCTTGGCATTCTTCGGACCACTGGAACTTTGTTTGACCTTCCGTGAGCCTGGTCAGTGGTTTAGCGATGTTTGCAAACCCCAGCACATATCGGCGATAGTATGTGCACAAACCAAGGAAACTTCGAAGTTGGTGAATGTCTTTTGGGATGGGCCAATCCTTAACAGCTTTGATCTTCTGGTCATCCACTGCTACTCCTTCCCCAGAACAACGTGGCCAAGGTATCGTACGTCTTTTAGGAACAGGTGGCAATTCTTAGGGCTCAGCTTCAATCAGGAGTTCCTCAATCGCAGGAATACTTCCTCCAAGTTTATAACGTGGTCCTCGAACGATCTGCCGACCACAATTATGTCGTCGAGATACACTAGACACGTGTTCCATGAGAGTCCCTTCAGTACTGTTTCCATCAATCTTTCGAATGTGGCGGGAGCATTACAGAGCCCGAATGGCATAACGGTGAACTGCCACAATCCTGAGCCGATGGTAAAGCAGTCTTTCTCGATCTTCCTGAGCGAGTTCTACTTGCCAGTATCCACTCTTCAGATCAAGGGTCGAGAAAATCGTGGAACCAGCCAACGTGTCTAAGGGTGTCATCTAGTTCACGGGAGAGGGTAACTGTCCTTATTCGTAACATCATTAAGGTTGGCGATAGTCTACACAGAAGGAGCGTGTCGATCCATACATTTTCTTCACCAGTACGACTGGAAGGACCAGGGACTGTCAGACGGTTCGATAACTCCTTCTTTTCCCATATCGCTGACTATTTTGTCAGCCTCTGCCTTCTTGGCAAGAGGAAGTCTTCTTGCTGATTGCCGGATCGGTCAGGCACCCCAGTATCAATCTTGTGCTGGACCACATTAGTTCGACCCCTTTTCCTTGTCCGGTATCGAAGATGTCTTGGTACTTTTATGTCTTTGGAAGAGATGGCAACTAATTTCTTAGTTTGGGCTGTTGAGCTGGTTTTATGTCTTTGGAAGAGATGGCAACTAATTTCTCTAGTTCTGTGGGCAAGTTGTTGGGTTGGCTAATCGTACCTCGTACGCCCCGGATCACGGATGAAACTGACGAGCAGTGCCCCAAAATTGTTCCTTTCTTCAAGGTCACTGGGAAATAATTGACATTCATGACCCTTACCGGCACAAATTTGTCAGCACGCAACAAGGTCTTCCCTAGTGCAATCCCTCGTCCAATTTTCTCATCATGAAGTTTGGGCTCGAACATCACCACGTCTCCACTGCTCGCACTCCCGTCCAGGCGAGCCTCCAGAATGGTTTCAGCCCTCTCAGGTACGCTTACATCTTCAGCCAACAGCACACGGATCAACTCTTCACTTCTCCCATGAAGTACCAGCTCTTCTCCGTTGACACGTAGGACGCCGTCTTTGAAATCCAATTCAAACCCTCTGGAATTCATGATGTCCATTCCGATGATTGCATCGTCTTCGATGTCCGCTACAAGTGCCTGATGTTTCACTTTAGTGTTGCCCAAAATTATTTCAATCGGTAGCTCGCCATATACAGTAGCTGGCTCCCTGTTGCTGTGCGTAGCTTCAAGTTGTCGGTTCAATCCGTTCCGGTGTTCTGGCAAAGGAAGGCCCCGAGAATTGTCCTAGTCGCACCTGTATCTAGCAGCATGGTGCAAGGCTCGTTATTGATGAGACCGTCTACGAAGACACCCTTGTTCTGTCGTTGAAGCATAGCGACATATGCGTTGTTAACCGGGGCTTGCCGGACACATGCCGACGATTGCCCTGAATAATGTCTTTTCTCAGGCAACACTTCCTTCATAAGTTGGACATTTGCTACGCACATGTCCAATTTTGCGACAATTCCGGCATCTTATATGTCTTTTCTCAGGCAACACTTCCTTCATCACTTTTCTTATGGCAGCTTCCAAGTTAGCAGGCTCCTGTGAGTCTTCCTCAATCGTTTGAACTTTACTTTGGCTCTTGCAGCATTGTTTTGCTGCCTCAAATTCCAAAGCTCGTGCCAGTGCGTCTACGAGATGTGTTGGACGAGCTAATATCAACGCTTGTCTGGTTTCTTGGTCACGGAGTCCATCCAAGAATGCTTGAACCGCTAGTCGCTCCATTACATTTTCTGGTGTGGCTGGATATGCGAGACGAACCAAGCGTGCAATGTCAGTTTCGAATTCTTGTAAGGATTCGCCCGATTTTTGGCAGCGATTTTTCAGTTGGGAGTGGTATACGTGTTCCAAATGGGCCTGGCCATATCGTAATTCTAGATGTTTAATCAGCTGATCATAGTCCTCCTGTTCTTGGGCGGTAAGAGTTTGTAGAATATTCGTCGCTTCTCCACGTAATGCAAGTGTTAGTGCTATAGCTCTTTCCCCTGCATTCCATCCATTTGCTTTGGCCGCTGCTTCAAACTGTCAGCGGTAATTTTCCCATGGAGTTTTTCCGTCGAATTGAGGCGGCTTCATGGAAAGCTTCCCTATTTCAGAAATGACCTTGACATCTTGTATACCCTCTTGAACTTTATCCAAGTTCAAACTCAAGTCCAGCATTGCATCTTTGTTAACCATCTCTGTGGAGGGCGCACTATCAATTCGTTTTTCCAGCTTACTGATCGTTTCCTTCATCTTGTCCATCTCTGCCTCGACGGTTCCTATTCTTTTTTCTAGACGATTCGCCACACCACAGAGTTCTTTATTTAAGTCTTCTGTGTTTTCTAGGAGCTCATCTTCCAGGCTTCTTGAATTTTGTTGCAGCTCTTCTTTCAAGGATTCTATTATCGGACTCAAATCACCTCCGGGAACTTCGAATAAAAATGTTTCGGGGTCCTCACCTTCTTGTATAAGTCCTTCTGCAAGTCTTTCCTGGAGTACTTGCTTTTTACCCGTTGTTTCCAGTTCCCTTTCCTCCAATTCCTGTTTCAATTCCGCTACCTTCAAATCCCAAGGCGCACTTTTCTTGAACACATTTTGTCTTTGACGAGGTATCAGTCTGTTTCACCCGAAAAGTTTATCAGTTTGTTAAAAAATTTACTTCGCGAATTCTTTTCCACGGGCCACCAGTCTATTGTCTGTTTCACGCGAAGAGTGTATCAGTTTATATTCCACGCACAATTGTCCACTTCGCGAAAACCGGCCCACTGTCTATTTTGGGCGTACAAAAAGGTCTATCAATTTATTTTTCTGACTATCCACTCCACGATCACTTGTTTATTTTCAAAATCTCACTTCCGACACCAATTGTAACGTAAATAAACTTAACTTGGTTTAACTAATTTATTTAACACTTAATCTACAACTTAATTTATATTACTACGCCACTGTATAGCTCGATGGTATGGGCTCGTTCAGACTGTCCACTCCCTCTTGAGGGCTCTCTATTTATCTCCGATACAGCATTCTCGATGTTTCGAATTCTTCCAGTTGGCGACGGCATGTTCCAATTGTTTCCAATATTGACCGTTGCAATACGCGGAAGAGGGACTGGATGGTTCTCGAATATCTCCGGGGATGATCTCATCGCTGTCGACGGCAACATGTGAGGCGACAGGTCCGGCCTAGGTTCGTTACATTATGTATGGAGCGCGAAGGTGGGCATGTATAATTTAAGTCATATTTATGTTCAATGATTACTGTAACTGTATGATAACTGTAATTGAGTTACTTAAGGATTTTGATTTGATAATTAGTGTAGGTAGGATTCTAGCCCTCAGCAGTCTAATTTTTAATTTTACTTATATTTGTTCCTCAAAAATATTCGTGTTAGTTTTTACTTTACTTGTTAAAACATAATATATTCGCCAAATGGGATATAAGAAGGAGAATCTTTTTCCAGGAAATGATAAAAATGCAGTAGCTAAAGTAGAGAATCTATTTCCATAAAACTTGATTGAAATCGAGAAAATTGGTCTGTTGTGACTCTTTGAATAGGTACTGAAAACCAGTTTTTTCAAATTTGCACTAGCATTTGGGAAAAAAAACACTTTTATTGGCAGTAATGGCAAATTCCAAATTTGAGACATGATTTGGCAAGAACATATACAGGGCTTTTCACGATGAGCGTTAATTAGACGTTTCTGGCAAACCAGACAACGGATCTACATGAAAATTCCACAGTATGCATAAATTAATATGATCTACACGCCTAAAATTTTAGACGATGCGGCGTTACCGCTTTTACTATAAAGTAGCGGCTACTTTGATTTTGCAAATGGAACACCCTGTATATAATATCATATTATGATTTCTTATCACTTTGTCATCAACTTCATGTACTATTTCCCTATACCTATCTGTTACCGTTTAGAAGATATAAATTAATTTCGATTTTTTTTACCAAACATGTACTTTTATAAACGCTGATAATCTTGAACTCTCTGGTACTAAGACGATCAAATTCGAAATGGAGTGAAGTGATACCATGAGGATCTTCACTTCGAGTCATATTTTTATTTGCTTTAAAAAATGCAGATACATGATAAAATGAGTGGAAGTTAATTTTTTCTAATGGAACCCTGTATATTTCCACATTTTTGAGCTATTCATCCAATTTTAGATTGACATTGTTCGGATAATCCTATTTCGATTTCGAACCGTTTTCGAGAAAAACGGTTTCAAACAGAAACTGACATGGTTTCCTTGTATTCATCACTTATTTTTGAAATTAAACAGATTCCGTTCGATGTTCCTTCATCAGTCACAGATATAACAATGAATAAATAATTATCAAAATACTTTTCAACCATCAAATGAAACTTCTCTTCAAACAATAGTTTTATTAACGCTGACACACGAACTGAAAATAATTCCATGAATTAGTAAGTTAATTCAATTGTCAATATATTTCAGAATATGTTCAAACCCTCTACTTAAACAAACATCTAATCTCTTCAAAAGATTTTCATGTGTAGCGCTTCTGATTGAGTCTGGAGTTGAACTATTGAAAGCAGTTCTAACTCTCGATTTCATATCTTCCATTGTTGTTACTGGGTTGGAGTAAACCATATTTTCAATGAAACCCCACACAAAATAATCTAATGGATTGCCATCTGGTGTTCTAGGAGACCAACGAAAAGGTCCATTATTACCAATCCATCTGTCTTCGAAGATTTCAGTTAAAGCTTCCTTTACTGAACGAGAATTATGGGGCGGAGCACCATCCATTTGGTACCATACACGTTCTCTTCCTGGCCTATTATTTAAAATCATTTGAATTCCATTTCTCAGTAAATCTTCATATTTTGTTGCATTCAAATGATCATAAAACTCGATATAGAAAATTAACCCATTCTTTATGGCACAAAATACATTAAATTGCCATCTTTCTTGAAAACCCCTTTGGCGAACGACATGGGGATTTTCTGGCGCCCAATAATTACTGTTGTGTCTATTAAAAACTCCATTTTTTGTAAACTTGGCCTCATCTGTCCATATGATATTGTCAAGGAAATGTTCATCCTCTTGAGTCTTGACAAGTAACGATTCAAAGAATTCCACTCTACGAGGCAAATCAGTCTCTTTCAGATGTTGGACACAGTAGAATTGATAGGGATGCCATTTGTGCTTATTAAGAATGCGGTAAATTGTCACGTAGGGTATACCTATCTCCCTTTCAGCCTCGTGTAGAGAAGCATTTGGAAATGCATGAAAAAATCCCAAAACTGTTATGCCATTGTCATCATCATCATCCACTTCAGGCTTTCTACGAATGAATTTTGGACGAAAGGTTCCATTCAACCTACAGTTTTTTAGTAGTCGATTTATCACATTATTATTCGGCTTCGGAAGTTGTGGATATCTTTCATGAAATACTCGGCATGTTCTACTTTGCCATTCTATTGCACTCACCATAAATTAATAATAAATTCAAGAAATCTTCAATACAGTAACCTAGTCTTGACATTTTTCTGTTATAATTGGTATCACAATTAGTCAAAACCACCAACGAAAGTTTGACGTTTCAAAATTGGATCATTCATTTTTCCAAAGCACACTATTAAAAAATATTAATTTGCAATATTGTACGGTAGAGACATACAAATTGTAACTTTTTCTAAGGTACATATCAATTTTGAATTGACTGATTTGAGACTGTTGAAAAACTAAATCGAAAAGAAATATTACGTAGTATAAAATAGATGTTAAATTTCAAAAATAAGTGATGAATACAAGGAAACCACGTCATTTTCTGTTTGAAACAGTTTATCTCGAAAACGGTTCGAAATCGAAATAGGATTATCTGAACAAAGTCAATCTAAAATTGGATGTAGAGCTCAAAAATGTGGAAATATACAGGGTGTTCCATTTGAAAAAATTGACTTCCACTCATTTTTTCATGTGAACAAAGTATCTGCATTTTTTTAAAGACCCTGTAGTAGGCAAATAAAAATATGACTCGAAGTGAAGATTCTCATGGTATCACTCCACTCCATTTCGAATTTGATCGTCCTAGTACCAGAGAGTTCAAGATTACCATCGTTTATAAAAGTACATGTTTGGTAAAAAACAATCGAAATTAATTTATATCTTCTAAACCGTAACAGATAGGTATAGGGATATAGTACATGAAGTTGTTGACAAAGTGATAAGAAATCATAATATGATATTATATACAGGGTGTTCTATTTGAAAAATCAGAGTAGCCGCTACTTTATAGTAGAAGCGGCAACGCCGCATCGTCTAAAATCAGGCGTGTAGATCATATTAATTTATGCATACTGTGAAATTTACAGGTTGCTCCGTTGTCTGGTTTTCCAGAAACGTCTAATTAACGCTCATCGTGAAAAGCCCTGTATGGCATAATGAGCCCCTAGATGCGTATTGGCAAACCGTGAAAAGCAACCCTTTGTTTCAGAAAACATATTTGAGCTGGCAACTGTGGCACGAGCAATTTAAAAGGTGGCTTATTCCAGGGCAACAAGTTGTTTCGTGATTTTGGAGAAACGAATCTCCGTAGAGATCATGTGTAATGAGTCGATTAAGGTTACCGAAAGTAAAAGCGTAATCAACAGTTTATTTCCGCAACAGGGTACTAATACTGCTCGTCTCCGGAGGAAAGCAATTGCTTTCGAATATTTCATATCAATATTCCCCTAGAGACTGAACGATTTCCAAATTCACGATTTCTCTCACGTACATATGGGCAACCATTACGATTACTTTCATGATATCCGACGTTATTGATTGTTTGAGCATTTATTGGGTTGTGAATAAGGCGGCTGATGTTCGATAACTGTAACAACTATTGATATTTTGCGTTTCGACATTTGTAAAGTCATCTTCAGAGCACTACAATATAAAATGGGATTGATTTGTTGAAAATATGAACAGGTTGTTCATAAAATCAGATGTGGAATCATCTGCGACTGAAAGATAAACTTTAGTCACTATCTTCCATCGTCAAGGGCACAAATTTTGTTAATGTTTTTTTATTAAAACTAAATCAATATTTCTATAATATTTAATACGATTTATTGCAAAAAATAATTTTTTTTGTGGGGTATTCATGTTGAAAAGGGAAACATTCTCAATTGAATATTGAATAGAAATATTTTTCTATGAATTGAAAAATCCACGATAAATGAAGTTATTTTTTGTGAATGTGTAACGGATAACAACTACTTTTCCGGCTGAAGCCACGCTGCACATTGAACTACATCTGATAGATATTCTGAAAGGACCCTAACTCAAAAGAAAAAATCTGTAATGGAAAATTTGCATTTTTATTCAGATAGTTATTTGATTGAGAACTCATAATGATGAATGAGTTCTTCATCGTGGATTTTTGAATTCATAGAAAAATCTTTCTATTCAATATTCAATTGAGAATGTTTCCCTTTTCAATATAAAAGGGTAATTTGAAACATGTTCAGTTATACGTTAACAGATCAAAATGGCGATTACAAAATGAGAATACAATAACAAAATGTGTGTTTATTATTAATATGAACATTCCTGTAGCAATATCAAGAAATAGTAGCATATTTAATTAAGTTAGCAGCCAGTTTTCAGCGGCCAAAATTCTTATAATATTTGGCAGCTATTTTTTTGCTGCGAAATTTCTCACGATTCTTTTTTTCAGAAAGGAACAGCTCAGCTGCGATTTGAAAAACTTTTTAACAAAACATTAAACCGACAAAAAATCAACTGAAAAGCAAAAAATAAAATAAACCTTCTTAGTCTCAATGATAATTGAGCTCCTAAACTAATGTGAGTAAGTAATTTTGAGTCGGCGCCAAATAAACAATTATCGAAGATCATTATATTACTTTGAAGTAATTCATAAAAAATTCAATTGCTAGTTTGTTTGGCGCTGACTCAAAATTAGTTACTCACATTAGTTTAGGAGCTCAATTATCATTAAGACTAAAAAAGTTTATTTAATTTTTTGCTTTTCATTTGATTTTTTCGTCGGTTTAATTTTTTGTTGAAAAGTTTTTATTTTTCAATTATTTGTGGCTGAAATCTACTAATTACTACCTACTTAATTTAATTACTTCCAAAATACTTACTTACCTAGCTTACTTAACTGTTAAGTAATATGATTATCTACTTTTACTATTTATTGTTATATAATATAAATTATTTTTGAAAGTTCTGGTTAGTTGATTTTATCACTTTGTATTTAATTCCATCCTTTCATAGAATGTAATTATTGTGACGGATGTAGGAGGATCTGTCAATGTCAACTACATATGTGTGCCAATGTTCACAAGTGAAAAATCAATTATCCCCTATTTTTCTACCCGTAAGGGTGAATAATTCCATTCGAAATCCAAATATGATCAACTATGAGGTATATCCTATCTTATAAAAAAAAGAATCATCCCAATCGAAGAACCCAGTACAAAGTTATGCCTGATAGAATCGGTTAACGGACCCGACTTCAGAGGGTGAGTGATCAATATCCTTCATTTTGCTACCTTTAGGGGTGGATTTCATCTTTGAAACTCAAATGGGACCAACTTCGAAGTACACCCTAGCCACTGAAAAGAGAATTATCGGAATCGGACGTCTCAGTAAAAAGTTATACGTGGTATCATCGTCAAGGATTTAAAAAAGAGACATAGTATTTGTATGGCATATTAATCTGCAGGAAACTCTTATCGTCGGAGGGGAGGAAATCATCCCCTATTGACTATATTTAAAAAATCCATATCATCGTCATCAAGTATTTACATGGTTTAGGTAAGTAAGGGAATGAAGCATTGGGCCATGAACCATGCAAATACTATCTTTCTCTATGAAATGCATCGTCACACAATATTTTTTATCAATGATATGGAGTAAAGAAAATTGTAAAATCAATTTTACTGATATGTTCAGCAACAACTTTTCGAAACAATTACACTAAATAACATTGTGAAAAGTAATTGAGGAAACAAACAATGCGTAGAGAGAAAGAGGTCAAGGAAAAACACTGTGGTTGGAAAATCGTGCGTAAGCACAAGAGTCCAATCCAACGATATTATAACATGGTAAATGTCACGTATACGGTTTCTGGGAAATAATTCACAGTGCAATTTCCTAAAATCAGTGTGTGTTGTAAGACGACAAATTTTACGTTATTTCCCTGAATTATATCTCGAAAACTAAGAACAAGTGATTCGGTTCTGCATGTTAATTGTCTGCCTAGCGATCTGATCTTTGTACCCTGCAGATTCTGCGGATTGTCATATAAAACTGGCGAAAATAATTGCATTATTTTAGCTTATTACCGTTCTCCCTGTGGGAATATAAACACTTTTTTTAGAGAATATCTCTGAAGTTTTAGAACAAGAATATAAACCAAAGCATTACATAACTATGGTGGGGGATTTTAATATTGACTCGTCTGCCAATTCGGCAGACATGTATCATTTTAATGAACTCTGTAACATATTAGACAGTTTTAATATGACTTTCGTTGTCGAGTGACCTACAAGAGTAACATATCATTCAGCCCTTATGATTGATCATGTATTTACTAACTGGAACGACTGGAAACTACCATGAGCAGGCGCTTAATTGTCTCAAGATAATTGGTCTGAACTTTTAAATATGTCTGACTTGAACAATGCTTTCGATTTGTTTCTGGGAGTGTTCCTCTTTTATTTCAAAATGTACTGACCTTTGAGAAAATGCTACAGAATTAAGAAAAAACATATGGGTCACAGACGACGTTGAATCATCTAGTGTCAAATTGCGAAATTTGCATTATCTACAATCAGAATACCCTGAATTACGAACTTAACAAAATTACTGTAGCTAAAAAAGACACGAAAGGTTGTTAAAAAATAAAAAAAAGCACTATTAAAATACTATAGCAAATTCAACAAACGTTAACAAAGCATCCTGGAAAGTTATTTCGGAACTAAGTTTATGTATTAATATTATTAAAGATGGAATACTGTATAAAAATGCACATTTCATAAATGCTCCAGAAGAAATCGCCAACAAAATTGATAAAAGTGAAATAAAAAATATTGAAAAAAAAATGAATTGAATAGCTTTTCCATTTTTCTCAATTCTTTTGCTACCATATAATTGGAAACATTACCGAAATCTAAACTAAATAATGAACGTTGGGAGAGGAATGACGAAATACCATTATTTCTTTTGAAAAGATATCTAAATAGCATTATTGAACCCATGACCTTCTTACTGAATTTATCTTCTTTAACAGACTAATTTTCCCAATAACAATTCCCATTCATGACAAGGGACCTGTTCACCTTATGGATAATTATCGGCCAATAATAATTACCCCAAGTTTCTCAAATATCTCGTCAAATATATTTGATATTTTCAGCAAAAACCAGCATGGATTCAGAATCAATCGTTCAACAAATACAGCTGCAATTTCATTCTTTGAATAAATTGTGGATTACCTTGTAACAGGAGAATGTCCTGCAGAGATCTTTTGTTATCCAAGCAAGGCATTCGACTGTGTTCACCATCAGCTCCTATCATCAAAACTACAAATATAAACATATCAGAACCGGAGTCTCTCCCCAAGGGTCTGTACTGGGTCCAATTCTATTTTTGTTGTACACCTCTTTGATAGTATCGAATAAGGACGACATTAAATCACAACAGAAAAGTAAACAAGTTTTCAACTCTGTATACAGTGCTTCTCAAAAGTCCCCTCCCCCCCTCTTATTTTTGGAACGATTATACACAAACAAGTGAAATTTGGAAACTGAATATTAAAGGTTGTAAACTTCCCTACTAGTGATGATAGATGACGAAATCGTCAAAGATGACGAAATCGTCAAAGATGACGTCACAAGGCCATTGTGACCAATAATTTTAAATGGAACCCTACGGCAAGCGTAGTTTATGCTGTTTGAAAGGAGGCATCTTGAGTGATTTTTGTGTGAGAAAACGGTGCTTGAAAATCCCATAATAAAAAAGGAAAAAGGTTTCTAACTCGGAAACGGTAACGTTTTTCTTCCAAATTCGTGTTCAGGAGGCAAAAACGGTGATGGTTAAGCAAATGAGATCACCCAGTATCTTCCCGAAATTTTCACGGACGCTTCAGAAGACGATGAAAACAGTATAGCAATCGATTTAAAGCTTTCTACACTAAAATATGAACTGTACACTCATTTAACGTTCAAGTAATATTAAAATCACTTAATGTTCGATAAAGTCGTGAAAAAACTCCAATTACATTTCATTTAATTTTTCACATGAAATGTCAAAAATCAAATATTGGTGGTTGCATTGTGCTTTGATCTTGGCGTTTTATGGACATGCCACGTTGCCAGCTATTCAAGTAAATTGGGCCAATCCGTATTTTCGCGAAGTTTTCATGAAATAATCACAAAATTATCACAGGTGCTTCAAAACTCGATGAATTTATATGCTCAATTGGATAGAAATGTTCGCGAGCGGAGCGAAGCGTCGCTTTATAAGGATGATTAGCTTGCATTCAACTTGGAAGTAAGTTAGGTTAGTTGTGTTCCTTCTTTTACGTAAGAATTGGTTGGATGAAATGTTCGCGAGCGGAGCGAACGTCCTTTAAGGTTGATTAGCTTGCATTCAACTTGGGTAACAAGGTTAGCTAAGTTAGTTTAGGTTGTGTTCCTTCTTTTTACGTAAGAAATTGATTGGATGTTTTCTCTTATGCCTGGCATACGAGAAAACATCCAAGCCAAATGCGTTCCTTAGTCCGGTTTACAATTACTTGAAACAAAATAATATCAAGGTATATTATTTTAATATGTTTGGTAACTTTCTAAATGCGGCACATCAACTTCATGCTCAATTTTCAAAAGCTATTAGACACTCCCAAAAAGCGTGGGGATATATTATTTGCATTTAAAACTTCTATTGATACATATATCCATCAGAACTATCAGATCGTCTTTTCATGCTGTAATAGTTATAATTTATATGCTCAAATATGTATGTCGCATTGAATGTTCCCCTTGGAGACAAAGGCAACGTCGCATATCAATAAACTTCAAAATCCACGAGATTTGGATAGACATAACACAATCACCAACGTTTGATTTTTGACATTTCTTTTGTAAAATTATATGAAAAGTAATCGGAGTTTTTTCATTACTTTATCGAAAATTAAGTGAGTTTAATTTTACCAAAACGTTGAATGAGTGTGCAGTAACTATTTTGGTGTAAAAATAAATTGTTTATATCAGTTTACAATTTCCAAAAGTGATATCCCATAACCTGTCTTTATGGATCTTCGAGGGCCCGTTTCTCCTAATATTATGTTTTCCGCGCAAAATTTTCCATTGCTATACTGTTTTTATCATGTTTTGAAGCACGTGTGAAAATTTCGTGAAGATACTGGGTGATCTCATATTCTTGACCTGTTCCGTTTAAGGTTGGGAACCTTAAATCACTCAACCGTTTTCATATGAAACATATTTCAATATCAGCAAATTCTTTATGATATTGCAAACTGATTCCATTCCAGTGTTGTTGGGGCAACATAAATGTGCACATAGTGCCCATATCATCCATACTAATTCTGTAGAACTCTAGCTGATAATTCCACTATTTAACACCGCTTTAATTGCAAGAATACACAGTTAGAGTAAATTTCAACAGTTCTAATTACCTTTCAAACAATACGGCGCTTTTATCTGAAAAGATAATCTTCCCACAGAACAAGAAAAAGCCTTATCCAAACACTATCGGGAATCACAAAAAGGCCGCCGGTGCCGCCCACTTAGATACAACTCAAAAAACACTTGTTGAAGAAGGTATTACCGCCGACTCGTTCGCGATATTCCACTGTTTGGTATTCTCGCATGGACTTATTGTTTCCTGTGTGTAGCGAAGTCAACGTATTACGCAAGCCTCTAACATAACCAACCGAGTGAAAGTAGAATTCAATCTAGCCACCTTGATTGCTGTATTGGGTTGCATAAACCGACGTGAGATCAAGCTGGTATGGCTCGGTGGACTCGCGAAACAACTGCCGTACGCCGCGAATAAGATTCACTTTTCAACTAAGCTAAAACCCGTCTTGGTGATGGAGTCGGCTTTTGCTTGGCCAACTAGATAGACGACGACGGTCACGATGACGATGACGTCGTCGTAGGTCAAGTTGCTCGCAATCGGATCGGTTTCTTCTTTGTTCTCATCATCTCGAGGAAAATCGGACTCGGCGAGGATACTTGGAGATGGAATTTCGCTTTTTCGATGCGAGATAATCGAGCAGCGCGCTGTGGGGTCGTTGTATCCTCCAAGGTCAGATGGAATATGCACGGGAACAGGGTATCGATGAGGGAAACTGAATCTTGGGGAGGACTGGCTGGCCCTTGAGGAACGCCATTAGTCCATTGTTTAAGGACCGAATATTGCATTTTTTAGAGGACGCAATTTTATTTTTGGGACATGTGTGGGGGGTCAATAGAAGCTTAACCTCAAGTTGTCCCCCGGCCGCCATCTTGGAAAAAGGGGTGAAAACACCTTTTTCGCGATATCTCGGAAACTATGCGTCTTACAAAAAATTTGTGAAATCATAATTTGTAGCAAATTGTTTTGCCTACAAATATGTTTTCATAACTTTTTGCCCTAAATCAAGTTTGATTTGTTTTTTTCATTACCAAGAAATTTTTCTTGAGATATTGTTAGTACGGCACTCTTATGAAACTTAATTTCAGTACATTGGTGTTTTCTCGTGCGACGCATACGTTCCCATGACTTTGTTCCTGCTATATCAGGATTTTCGGAGTAACCATCAAATATTATTGTTGCAGATAGTCCATAATGTTCTTGCACATACCGGACATACTTCTCAAGGATGTTGTTTAATGACGAATTCCGATCCCAAATCACTTTATGCAATAGAAAACCACCATCGATAACAAAATGACTTCTGTGAATGTTTTCAAAGGATTGGTCCAGTGGTGTAAAACATTAAACAAAGACGACTTAGTACCTTTCCTCATGCCATCCTCAGCCACAGCCTGGACCATCGAAGAAAAGTCGATTAGAGTAGCTAGCTGATAAGTGATTAAAATATTAGATGACGAGGATTACCTTATAAGCAAGATGTCCGTGGAGTAGGCCTACTGGGGATACCACGTTAAAAAAAACGCGCTTACAGACTCTACCTCATAGGTGGCGGGGAAAAGAGTTAGGAATGAATAAGTAAAATTGTTCGAATTTAACAAAAATTTTGTAAGAATATATTTACAATAAAAAAAAAACAAAAATAAGTTAAACATTTCGTTTCGACCGGATTCTCATGAGCATTGACGAACCCGGTCAACTTTGGAGCGCTGTAACAGCGTTTTAAATGAATGAAATTAAAAAAAAATTCAAGGAAAAATTTTCCTCAAAAGATCATCTACATGATTGGTCTGAGGTATTTTTTTGTAAAATATATAAAAAAAAAGTTATAGAGCAAAAAAGAAACTTTTTACAGAAATTTTCTCAGTTTTTTGCTTATAACTTCTAGTTATATGAACATATTTGTAGGCAAAACAATTTGCTACAAATTATGATTCCACAAATTTTTTGTAAGACGCATAGTTTCCGAAATATCGCGAAAAAAGTGTTTTCACCCTTTTTTCCAAGATGGAAGCCGGGGGACAAGGGTGGCCCCACAAACTTGAGGTTGAGCTTCTATTGACCCCTTACACATGTCCCAAAAATAAAATTGCGTCCTCTAAAAAATGCAAAGCTCATGTAACATTTCAATGGACTACATGCGGTAGGATCGGAATGTGTTATTAGAAAAAATCTTTCGGTAACGAAACTCACACATTCTTTGAATGAAAATAGTAATTTACAAAATGAGTCTGGAAAATATTGTTTTATTGGACGATTAGACAAGATTCCTGGAAGTCTGCATGTTCAGAAAAACAGTTCTTCTATAGCTGAAAACACGCTCCTCTGCATAGTTTTACGTTCGAAAACTTGATCATTTATCTCTCTCTCTCTCTCCCTCTCGGTTTATGGTCCTTGCTTCCTGTTGGCGCATTTGACCATTGATCATTTCTCACAATAATTAAGTTGGTACAAAATTTTTTATCAAATATTTGGACTTGATTATTGTTTTTTCCCCACGTTTCTAAAACAATTTTTGAGAATGCTACAGAGTTTGGGAACGCCGAGTTTCAAAACGCCTTCATGACCTTGGAGAGAGAGAGCGTGACGTCACAATACTGTTCCTCAGTAGGCAGCGAGCACGTGTTGCTGCCGCTGATATTGTGAAGTGTTGATTGTTCGCGTCGTTATCAATATAATAATAATAAATAATAAAATTTATTCATCAATAAGAATAATCATTTGTTCACAAAGGGCTTGCACATGGATTATATATACACATATATAACAAATCTTTATAGAGATATTGGTATAAAAGTGATGGTGAATAAATTAGAACTCGACTTACGAAGCAGAGTATGTCTGCTTGTGTGTAAGGAATACAGTAGTTTAGCGATTAGTGAGATTGCGCCATAATATATATATATATATATATATATATATATATATATATATATTATTGTTATGTTATGAAAAACCAGTTATATATTTTAAAAAGAAAAAACCCACAAAAAGAATAATTATTTAATAGCTATTAGTTTTAAGAGATTGTTTTTACATAATTTGTGAAATTCTATTTCCTTTATTAAGCCTCTGTATAATATGGATAGATAAAAATATCCAAATACTATAATACAATCAATTTCATACACTGTCATAATGATTACAACCCATAATTGATCAAAAGACAACAAAAAGTCTAGATTTACAAAATCATCCTGAATAAAATTTGATTCAGAAAATTATAAGCTTGAAACATACAGTATATGAAATTGTATCTAACTAAAAGTAGCCAATGGGAGAACAGCAAACTTCTTGATGACAATAGCCAATTGGGGAACAGTATGGTCAAATGTAAGATTGGAAATTGTGAGAAAATAAGAACGAGAAAGTGTCAGAGACAGTTATCACTGAAATTGTATATAGTTTATAAGAAAGTAAAAATAGTTGTTTTTATAAGTTTTGACAAATAACCCCAAACAGTGAAAATGTGACAATATAGTGCGCGAATTCAGAAATTCAAATCGAAAGGAATGAAGAGAGATGGTATCCAGGTGATAACAAACAAAGCCACGGAAAAGACCGAGAATAATTTGAAAACGAATGCCACGTTTTATTTGGAAAGAAAAGAAAAATTCAATAATTTCAACATTATAAGCGGAAAACCAACATTACCTTGTTTGTACACCATATACAAATATTTCAAAGCTGATTCCTGAATTTGTATGGTTCCTTCGTTTTGGTATTGGAGTTCCTGAGAGCATTGGAGTGAAAGAGAATCCAAATCTGGGTGTATATCGAACAGCGACCGTTCCAGCGACAGGTATAAACTTTCCTAGTGCACATCACGAACTGAACAATTTCACTAATAACTCATATCCCATCAGAAGAACTTTATTTCATTTGAATTTGAACTATTAAAGAAAATTTCACTTTCAAGGTAAAAGTGAGGTTGTGTCTATTTATCCATGACCTGTTTCTCATGATTATCCATGAACATTTATAGATTGACATTAGAATAAGTTATCGATCGTAGGCCAGGTAAATTTAAGTTTTCCTGAATAAAGGAAATAATTGCTTTTTGATACTTTGTTGCTTATTTTCCACAATTGTCAGCAATCGTATTTATAAACACTGAATAGAAATTGACATCAAGCAGTGGCTAGTGGCTCAATTGCCTGAACCTGCTATCTGAGACAAGAGGCGTACCAACTGAGCTTAGCTGTGGTAAGGAAAGTGATAACAATTAGCAGCAACGTGACGAGAGAACAGTGACGTTAGCTAGCAATTATTATTACATTATTACATACAAAATATTATACAGGGCACAAACAATTATCTATCTCATATCATATCAATTTATATATCAATTTATTCCCAAAACAGGGCAAAATTAAATTAATAATTTTTTTAATTCACATAATAACAATGGCGCCCAACGGGGCAAAAATAATTAAAATAATAATAATAACAAAATTCAATTATAACATTCATTTTCAAATCATAATATATATATATATATATATATATAATATATATATACAGTGTGACCCATTTAAAATGGAACCACCCCTGTAGAATACGCATTTTTCAATCAATCTCAAATTGACACAAATTTTCATAACTTTAGTTTCATTTCCAAGGCACTCTATGGTTTTTTTTCTTCGTCAAAAACGGCAAAAGTTTATTAGGCAATTTCTGTTTTCACATTTGACTACACCAGTGGATTTGTAGTCGCTATGAATAAAAACCATCAAAATTTCAACAATCATCGAAGATCATCAAATTACTTCAAAAAAATTGTCAGAATGTCACCGCGCTACTCGATGCCATCATTTTACGCCTTATCTAATTCATTTGCTCGTTTGTTTGGCGCCGACTCAAAATAAGTTACTTAGATTAGTTCAGGAGCTTAGTTATTGAGACTAAGGTTTATTTTATTTTTTACTTTTCAGTTCCGTATTTCGTCGGTTTAATTTTGTTATGAGATTTTATAGAAGGGACAAGTTGCATGAAGTATACATGTTCAGCCATTTAAGTTCAGGCAATTTATGACTTATCATTTGACTTCGTCTGAGACCGAATATTAATCGCAGGCAGGAGTTCTGTAGTTTTTGCACTGGCATCATGACTCTCTAAAGATGGTCCATATACAGTGTCGCAAAAATTCATATTCAATTCGAAATGACTTTGTTCATATTTCCACGTCATGCTCTACCTTAATACTAATATTTACAAATATACAGTGTGTCTCACGTTTCATGGAAGCACCCCCGTTACTTCCGTAATTATCGAGGTAGAGTGATGAAATTCTCAGGACTGATGGAGATTCTATAAATAAACCTACCGACTTGATGGCGTTGGTCTAAGTGATATACATCGCCCGCCAGTCGCCTTTTCACGGTAAATCATAGGGGGGGGGAAATAGACTCAAAATTATTTCAGATTCGTGATCAGGACCCCCGACTTTTGATAGAACTTTGGACTTTTGCCCCCCTTCACGGTTAGGTTGAACCAATGAGTTCACAGAATTTGTTTTCTGCACTCTTCTGATGGATGTCGCGCAGTCTACAGATTTGTAGGTACTCTGAACTTCAAACCATCAACCAATACCTAGTTGGGTAAAAGAATGTCAATGTTCAGCAATAAAAAATCTTCAAAAATCGGATGTGAAATCGTAGTCGGTGTATATTCATCATTCGACTGACAAGCAGCTGAAATTTCGGAAGAGAAAGTTGAACGTTTCATTTCATTGTAGCGTGAGATGGATTGGCAATGGCGAAATTCGTGAACGCATAGAAGCATTTGTCGATTGAAATTATTACCAAATACAGTGAACAATCAACTATGAAATTTGCCATCCGAGAACATCTTTGATACAAGAATGAAGCAATCGGTGAACGAAAGTTTGCAGAAAGCTGCCTGAAGTAGTAATTAGATTCTTTGTTAATTTGTGAAATGTAATTATATTCATTATACTTTGTCACTAAGGAATTTGCAGTTGATTTCACGAATTATTCTTAAGATTCCACATCTATCGTTTGTAACCAATCGAATGCAGTATTCGAAATGACAATCTGGACAAACGATTATCACTTGGATTACATGGCGAAAAGTTATTTGTGCAAACGAAATGCGTTTTTTTGTAGGTGGAGAAAATCCTAATATTATCTATCGGGCAAAGTGATAATGCCATCACCTCTGTATAGTGTTTATTACTCAGGTAGACATCAGGTAATTTTCACCCGACTACGGCGAAGCAAAAAAGAGGGTTATGATTTTGACCGTGGGTATGTATGTTCCCTGTTCCCTCATAACTTCTAAACTACTTATCATAATTCGACAAATGAGGTATCGTTGGAAGTGTCTTGATCGTCCGCTGGTTATAGGTTATGTGACGTCACATTAATGAATATGGCGCACTCTAGAAAACATAAAGTCATGAACAAAAAAATATTAATGATGCCGTGTTGGGTATCAAATGAAAGGACTTAATTAGCACATTTCAAATATATATATATATATATATATATATATTGTTATGATAAGCTCTTTATTATATTTATAATTGGCCCGCGTTGGTCGCCAATTGTTGTGATAGGTTCTTTTTTATATTTATATCATGATAAATTTGTTTCAGTGATTTCCTTTTTATTCAATAATTTTAAGAATAAATACCTATCATAACAAAAATGAAACTCCGGCTATGTTGTCTTACCATCCTTCAACACTCTTTTTTTGCCTTATCCTAGCTCAGTCGGTACGCCTATGAAGGATGAGTCATCTCTATTTTCAACGGCAGGTTCAGTAGTGCCAACTTGGTGCAATGCTTGATGTCAAATTTTGTGGGAGATTATGGTTAGATGTGCAATATATAAACACAGAATGCAGAAAAATCATCAAATAATTGTTTTTATTGAAATCAATCCTTAAGATTGACCTACTCTGCAAAATCTAACTTATCTAACTAAAAACAGCAATATGAAATTGTGAAAACTTGTATATGTGTGATAAATACTTGTTGAATAAACGTTTGAAGGTTATGAAGAGTCTGTGAGCATTAAAAATCATGTTCAAAAGAAAGGACACAAGTGATCAGATAACCAATACAAGTTTCTGGACCTGATACGTTGCACTATATTTAGTTCAGCTTTTGAAATACCTTGCAATTCTTCCTTGATGGTGTCCTCCTGCCTCTTGGAAGTGTTCGTGCTTACTGGAATATACAGCTGCACTGCAAAAAACCCCTTTTGTTCCTGGGAATGGAATGGACTGGACTTTGTTATTTTAATAAGGTAAGTGGTTTCTTCTAGTTTGCCTTTTTTCCATTTGTATGTGAATCAGTTATATAGCGGTTTTAGATAGTTCTGCTTGTTTTTATCTTGACTTTTGTTATATTTTTCTCTCTAAACTTCGTATCTGGTTTCGTTTTTTCATCTCAATTTTCATCTCCCCAAGCTTGTTACATATTCTCTTGGCAACACACACATTTTGTTTCTTTTCACAAATTTTAAGATTTATTGCCACTTTCTATATCACTGTTTGTTATTCTAACTCATTCTAATGATTTTATTTGCAATATCTAATTTTAAACCTTATATACAATAGTGATTTTTCTTCGAACTCAACCATACAAACCGGGTTAGCAATAAGTTAACCTGTCAATATTCCTCGAAGTGTATTCCAAACTATGACGTAAGAGTTAACCAACCACACAAACCAGCTCACTGAGATAGTTTGACTGAGTAGTTATCTTGTTGGAGGTTAGGTTTTTTCGTTTATTCATATAGGATAAAGGTCCAATCTCAGTATAAAAGTATATTAAAAATATATAATGGATTCATACAAAGTATATGTGAATGAGAGATTATATCAGATTATGTTCATCATCTTCCAGCATTTGCATAATCCAGATATTGATAAAATCTATTCCTGATGAATTGATGGCCACTAAAGAAGGATGTGGTGAAATCTGAATATCTTTTATAAATTCCAGTACTAATAAATTTGCCACATTCATTTTTATTGTATTTTCAAGAACTCTAAGTACACATAAGTGAGGAGAAGATAACAAAATATTAATCAACGCCGTAATAAAAATGTTCAACCCTCAACAACAAAAACCAAATCTGTCATCTGTCAACCTTCACAAGTTAAACCGAAGTCACAGAACTATACTCTGATAGTTCTGTGATAGTTCTGTAACCGAAGTCTACCGTGACGTCATACAATAGTTAACCTGGTTTGCGTGGTTAAGTTCGAAGAAAAATGACTTATGTACAAATTTGGATAAAATTCATATTTGACAATTTTCTGTGTTCATAATTTTTATATTTCATTTTTTGTCTTGCATTGTTTTTGACATCTCGCTGTTGGGTTTCCTCCTGATATGATTTACCATACAGGATGTTCCAACTTGTATACCATTTCATCTACTTGAGATACAATGTTTTTTCATGAATTTAAATTTCCATATTATGTTTATCGCTGTACTCAAACTGCCGTCAAACAGTAGCATACTAAAAATGCCGTTAATCAATTATTGCGTTATCAGACATGCACCCTGAATATAGGGAAAAAACTTTTCTTACGTGTTTTTGCCTCCTGAACACGAATCCGGAAAAAATGCGGCGGTCTCATACCGTTCCCGAGTTGAGAAATAAAAAAAAATTAACCTCCTTTTCAAGCACCGTTTTCTCGCACAACAATCACTCAAAATGCCTCCTTCTTTTTACCAGCATAAACAATACACCCTAAATCACTTATTTTCGGCACAACTTTGCACAAAATATCGTCGTTTTTATCGAAAAAATCCTGCTTCTTACACAGTTCCAAATGAACAAATTTCACACTTTGACAGATGGAATTTAGTGACTTTGCCTTATTTTTCATGATGGTAATAAATGCACACATAAATGAAGGGGGAACTATTGCTCACATTTGAATTCGAAAAGTTGGCGGATAACGCAATAATTGATTAACGGCATTTTTGTATGCTACCGTTTGACGTTCAAGCAAATCCAATAGAAAGTCGTCCGACGCGTCACTTCAATGACGTCATATCTATTAACGGCATTTTAGTAGCCTACCGTTTAACGGCAGTTTAAGTTCAGCCTATTTTTATTGTGTATTCAAAATGAATGTAATGTTGGTCACATACTTATAACAATGGAGATACTTCAGGACTTTATGATACAAATGTGTTGACTAGAACATGTTATAAGATTCTAGAGTAGTGAAAAGTATAGAAAAATTGTAAAACAAACAAAGCATGAACACGATAACTTAAATACCTAATAATAATAATGAATTATCAGTTTAATTTTTTTATAAAACATCTCCTAACATAACAATATATATATATATATATATATATGTATATATATATATATAGTTAGCTTTTCCGTAAACGTCCGAATTCTCGAAGTGGAGGGAGTGTGAATATCCGAAAGAAAAGCAGAAGTCATCTCCACAAGTTTAATGGGACCCAGAGGGATATACATGTTTCAGACCTCCAAAGGTTCATCTTCAGTCATGGGTAGAGCTAGAATACTAGAAAATCACAATCGTTACATATGGAACATATTTTCAAACAAGATGGGGGCTGTGAGTGTTATACTTATATGAAAAAAAAAAATAAGTACGTGTTGAAGTAGATTAATTACAAGTTGAAGGTTGAGTGAATGATGCAGGGTTGTTGGAATCACAAACAACTAGAGGTGCGGTGAATAATCATATCCAATAATCAATAAATCAACAAATTAATGAGATTTAACCATCAATTTTGGTTAGATGACGTTGTACAGTAGCGCTGCCAAGTGTGGAAACAATGAAGCTAATCATAAGATTAAATGGTTATTGTGGCGCCATCTAATGTGATAGTATTGAACAGACAAAGGGGGAAAAACGGAACAAATTAATTTAAACAATAAGTTGAAGGTAAGGATAAACACCGTTTTCTGGTTGAATATACATTTAGAAATGTATGAAATAGCAATCATCCTGTTATAGAAATTATAATGAATTGAAAAACGGTATTCAGTCAAAGTTGATTTGTTCGTTTAATGTTGTTATGACGGGATTTCTAATGTTAGAATTAATTTCGAAAATTTCAAGAGTATTTAATAAATGACATTTGTTACACGGCGGAGTATTTTTATATCTTCTTCAATGTCGAAAGAGTGATTAAAATTATTAATATGATTAGCGAAGGAGCTGTTAGAATTGATCTCTACCATGGAAGTGTTTTGATATTTTTCCGAATGTGTGTGATTTTCCTTCCGCTTTGGCCAATGTACTTGGCATTGCAAGAGGGTTCGGAACAACTGATTTCGTATACTCCTGAATTGTCGAAGGGGTTGGATTTATCTTTGTTATTGATTAAAATGTTTGAAATAGTGTTGTTGGTATAAAAACAAATGTGACAATCATCGCTGAAACGTTCGAAAATGTTTTTAATGTCGTTAGAAACTTCACCAATGAAAGGGATAGAAGAATAGCGCTACTGTAGAACGTAATCTGGCCAAAATTAATGGTTGATTCCCACATTAATTTGTTGATTTATTAATTATTGGATATAATTATTCCCCGCACCTCTAGTCCAACAACACTTCATCATTCACTCAACCTTAAACTTGTTATTAATCTACTTCAACATGTAATTAAATATTATTTTTTCACACTCACAGCCCCCATCTTGTTCGGGAGTATATTCCATATGTAACGATTGTGGTTTTCTCATATTCTAGCTCTACCCATGACTGAGGATGAACCTTTGAAGGTTTGAAACATGTATCACCTATAATATTTGGATTAGCCCTCTGGGCATCATTGAACTTGTGGAGATGACTTCGTGTTGCTATTACTCGCGGCTTTGCTTGCATCCACCCGATAATTGGGAATACTTTATAAAATCACGCCTCTGGCGTGAGCCGAACATATTTTCTCTCCAAAACTACCCAAAACACATATATAATAAATAAGTATTTCATTATGGACCATGGTACACATGTTAAAATTATATAAAAAAAATTAGTTTAAAAAACTAAAAAAACACGCTTTTATAGAAAACCAGACTAAAAAATAGAAAATAAAGAAAAAAATGTATTTTATTTTGAAAAAAGCGTGGGGTGCATGGTATCGCCTCGGTGTGTAATTATTGATACCATGCACCCCACGCTTTTTTTTAAATAAAATAATTTTTTTCTTATTTTCTATTTTTTTAGTCTGGTTTTCTATAAAAGCGTGTTTTTTTAGTTTTTTTTTAAACTATTATTCTTATTATTTTTTTGCAAATTAAAGAATGGAATAATTTTATCAAATTGGGTAATTATAATCTCCGTCCCCAAAAACCCCCCCATACCAATTTTGAATAGAATCAGACCATAATCACAAAACTCGGCCGCCATTTTGAAGCAGCCATCTTGAATTTTCCAATTTCCACAAGAGAATCATAATATTCGACCCCAAAAACCCCCACATACCAATTTTGAATAGAATCAGACCATAATCACAAAACTCGGCCGCCATTTTAAAGCCGCCATCTTGAATTTTCCAATTTTTACAAAAGAATCATAATATTCGACCCCAAACCCCACATACCAATTTTGAAAGAATCAGACCATAATCACAAAACTCGGCCGCCATTTTAAACCGCCATCTTGAATTTTTCGATTTTACAGAAGAATCATAACATTCGACCTCAAAAACCCCCACATACCAATTTTGAATAGAATCAGACCATAATCACAAAACTCGGCCGCCATTTCAAAGCCGCCATCTTGAATTTCACGATTCAATTTTTACAAAAGAATCATGATATTCGACCACAAAAACCTCCACATACCAATTTTGAATAAAATCAGATCATAATCACAAAACTCATCCACCATTTTGGAGCCGCCGCCTTGAATTTTCCAATTTTGACAAAAGAATCATAATCTCCGACCACGAAAACCCTTGGATACCAATTTTGAATCAAATCGGACCATAATCACAAAACTCGTACGCCACATTGGAGCCGCCATTTCGTTTTTTCCTCACACAAACATCTCTCAATGCATTGTCACCGGAATTATGTACACCTGCCAAATTTCAAATCATTCGGACGTCTGGAAGTGGGTCAAAATCCAAAGG
>JAFIRS010006541.1:0-35695 GCA_018342105.1 Gonioctena quinquepunctata
TATATATTCAATAACTTGTCTGATATGCCACAATCTTTCTGTTCATGTATTTCTCACAGACGCAAATTTTATTATATATATATATATATATATATATATATATATATATATATATATATATATATATATATATATATATATATATATATATATATATATATATATATAAATTAAGTGATTGGTATTTGGGTTATGCAGCAGGCCAATAAGTGTACTCTTTTACACGGATTCCAAGCTTTCGATAATATTTATTATCATCATCAGGGATGCTACAAAATAGGAAGACACATAGGAATATATAATAAAGGAAATCAAGACAGTTATAACCTACTGTGTAGGTAAGTGAGGTTATGCGGCGATGATGTTAAAATTATTAATAATGTTATATGAACAAAACTGTGTATACAACTCACAGGAATCAAACACAATCCACATTAAATACGTTAACAATGTATTATTATGTTGAGAATTTTGGATCGTGTTTCACTTTGAAAGGGCTGTCAACTAGAAATGTGACCGGATGAATTCTCAAATAGACTGACACAACAGAGTAAATCTCACTCAAATGATTTAAATTTGTTTTTTTATTTAGAGGGTTTTCTGCCTGTGGAATGTGAACCATCTCCAAGAAGAGTCTCTTGGTAGTGTTTCTTTCGTTGGATAAAATTTTAACTGAGTTATAATCCATACAATGTCCTTCCTTATAGACATGCTCACTCAGTGCACATGTCTCCGGGTGCAGTCTACTGTCACTTTTGTGTGCGGTGATGCGGTCCTTCAACTGTCTGGACGTTTGTCCTATGTACTGTTTATCACAGTGTTGACACGGTATAAAGTAAACTACATCCGAACAGCTGGTACATGGGGTCCTGTCTTTCAATTTTGAAAAAATTCTACTAAGAGGTAAAACATTTGTGTTAGCTATTTTAATGTTTTCTGAAAAAGACTCGAAGGTTCTGGACCGTCTAGATGTGCTATCTTTGATAAAGGTAAAGAGGTATAAAAATATGTGAGAGAGAGGTCTGCAATTTGCATATTGACTGGTGGAATTGATGGTACATTGATGAGATGAGGATTGGTTATGTCTTCCATGGATGAAGTATTATACAGTGCTAGTCAAAAGTCCCCTCCCCCCCTCGTATCTTTTGAACGGGTATACTTATAATAATGAAATTTGGAGGGTGGAAATAAACGGATGTAGGCTTCTCAACTGGTCATAACAGGTGACGCAATAGTCATAAATGACGTCACAAGGCCACTGTGACCAATAATTTTAAATGGGACCCTATGGCAAGTGACAGCTCGTTTGAAAGGTATTGAAAATACCTATTCAGTCATACCAATTTTGTTTGGGTTTCGGCTGATTTTGATTGATAAATTGAAGAAATACGAAAATTATAGTTTTGCATTTAATTAATGAAGATTTAAGAACCAGTTCTTATAATAAGTGTTCAAAATGTGCTCCATCTACTTCCTGGCAGTAATGCATCCTATTGCTAAACTCTTGTCGTACTCGTCCCAGTGTGTCAGCGGAAATTGCCCTACATTCTTCAACAATTCGTTGTTTCAGAATGGCAATACTGTCAGGTGCTGTAGCGTAAACCTTAGATTTCAAGTACCCCCATAGAAAAAAATCTAATGGTGTAAGGTCCGGTGACCGAGCTGGCCATTCGATCGAACCTCGTCGTCCAATCCATCTACCACGATATTCTTCATCTAGGTAACGTCTTACTGCACCGCAATAGTGTGCAGGAGCACCATCTTGTTGAAACGTTATTTCCAAGTTGTCGAATTCATCTGGATTATCTTCTAGAATTCCAAGAATTAACGCCTCAATATCATTTTGTAACATCTCCAGATACAATTCACCGGTTAAGTTAGCATTGAGAAAAAGAGGCCCAACTATGTGGTTTCCCAAAATACCTGCCCAAACATTTACTTTTTCTGGAAATTGAGTATGTTTTTCACGAAAGATGTGAGGATTTGTGTCACTCCAATACCTCACATTTTGAGTGTTAACATTTCCATTGAGAAAGAAAGTACTTTCGTCACTAAAACAAATTGTCTGTATGTAGCCTGGTTGTTGGTTCATTTTATTGGACATAGTTTCACAGAATTCTAGTCTTCGGTCGGGGTCATCATCTGAAAGTTGGTGCACCATTTTTTAATTTGTATGGATGAAATTTGTTTTTAGCCAACACCCTATGTACTGTCCTTTGACTGACTTCACAGATAGACGCAACTTGGGCTGTGGAAGAAGTAGGGTTTACTACCATTTCTCCAATTATGTCAATTTTTGTCATCACTAATTGTTGGTCGACCAGATCGTTTGGCATCTTGAACACTACCTGATGCTTCAAACTTCCGAAGAAGGTCCCTCAAATAAACCCTCGATATAGGGCGATCGGGGTACCTCTCATTAAACAGTCGTTCCGCTGCATGGAAATTGTTTCTACATTCACCAATTATTAAGATAGCTGCTACTTTGTCGGCTACAGTACGTACCATTTTGCCTATGTAAACACTTAAACGTCTCGTTAAACAATAGCTTAGGTAAATTTTCAAGGTATACTGAATTGTACGACGTCAATTTCTTCCTCAGTTTCACCAAAATTTTATTCACTTCCAAAAATACACAAACCAACGTTGTCTGGTCGGCCGATAGTGACTTCAATAGGAGCACCCACAGAACCTATTTCATCTTTTCTCAATGACATATTAACAAAAGCATATGACTTGGATAACGAATATTACAATAAGGGTTTTTTTCAAGTGAACAGTAGGTTCAATAAATTTAAACTACCAAATAATTTTGTACTAGCGAGCCTGGATGTGGTTTCTCTGTTTAGCAATGTGTACTTACGGTCTTGCCTAAGAGCAATAGATAATAAGTGGAGCGTCATTGGTGGTTTTTGCAATTTGACGAAAGACTCTTTTATGGATTCAATTACCTTCCTTTTCAATAATACATATTTCACATTCATTAATAAATATTATAAACAAACATTTGGTACCCCAATGGGTGCAAAAATAAGCCCCATATTGGCAGCATATGTTATGGATGATTTGTTGGACAAGGTCACACATGTTCTTCCATACAAACCACCCTTCCTTAAAAAATATGTTGATGATATCATTATAGCAATACCTAGAGATTCCGTTGATGAAACATTGTTCATCTTCAATAGCTACGACCCACACATACAATTTACAATAGAAAGGGAGAATGAATATAATAGCGTGCCTTTTCTAGATACGTTATTCATCAGATCACCAGACAATACCATACTTATCGATTGGTATAGAAAACCAATGAGCTCTAGCCGTTATATCAATTATTGGTCGTATCACAAACAGAGCATAAAATCCAATCTAATCCAACAGATGAAAACAAGAGTAATCCGGATATCTGATAGTTCGTTTCACAATAAGAATCTCAACATTATTTACAACCTATCCATACAGAATGCATATCCTGCTTCTTTCCTTAAGAATATTTTATATAATACTTCATCCATAGAAGACATAACCAATCCTCATCTCATTAAGGTACCATCAATTCCACCAGTCAATATGCAAATTGCAGACCTCTTTACCTTTTATCAAAGATATCAAATCTAGACTGTTCAGAACCTTCAAGTCTTTTTCAGAAAACATCAAAATAGCTAACACAAATGTTTTACCTCTTGGTAGAATTTTTTCAGAATTGAAAGACAAGATCCCATGCACCAGCTGTTCGGATGTAGTTTACTTTATACCGTGTCAACACTGTGATAAACAGTACATAGGACAAACGTCCAGACAGTTGAAGGACCGCATCACCGCACACAAAAGTGACAGTAGACTGCACCCGGAGAGATGTGCACTGAGTGAGCATGTCTATAAGGAAGGACATTGTATGGATTATAACTCAGTTAAAATTTTGTCCAACGAAAGAAACACTACCAAGAGACTCTTTTTGGAGATGGTTTGCATTTCACAGGCAGAAAAACACTTATTGGCCTGCTGCATAACCCAAATACTTAATTCGTATCCAGTCAGCAAATAAAGCTACAAATTCTATATATATATATATATATATATATATATATATATATATATATATATGTATATATATAAATAATTTGTAATTGAGTCGTTTAGTTTATACAAGTTAACCGATGGTTCAAGGTACTGGTATCTGAATATGCATTTTTTTCATTTTATTTTGTATTATTTGCAATGGTTTGAATCCTGTTTGATATCTGAACCATTAGCGATAGCTGACGTTCTTTAATTTCAATGTGTCAAATACATAATATTTATAAAACATATTTGTGGCAGGTGATTGTAAACTTTATATTTGCCCCTCAGTAGCTACGCAACATATTGTATTTTTTATCGAAATAACTTTTCAGGGCGATCAGTTATTCTGCATGCCTGATAGCAACCACACCATGTTTTCAATAATTTATAAAAATAATTATCATAACACATTCATATTACATCATACAAGATTATCATTGAATCAAATAATAGTTTCATAATATCCAGAGCTGGAATTGATGGTATTTTAGACATAATATTTGTTTGTTACACACTTTTAAATGCTGAGATTGACTGTCCCGACTTGCTCGGTCTCATTGGTCTCCATGTACCTCTCGGAAATACTAGAAACACATATTTATTCAAACCAAGTAATCACATTTGTAATTATGGCATGCACTCGCCAATATCACATATGTTAACTAACGGCAAAAAGTAGATCTTGGTTTTTATCTCTTTCACTGTCATCTTTAAAAAGTAAACTGAAACACTGTGATAAATAATGTGATAATATTTATGATATTGCATCTGAATTATTTACCTTTCAAAAACCTATAATTATATATATATATATATATATATATTATATATTATATATATATATATATATATATTTTAATCATAGTTTCAAGTTATAGTATTATGTATGTTAATTTAAGGTATGATGAATAATACTTTAATTGTAAATATAAAAGGGGGTTACCCGCAAATAATAAATAAAAGTAATATATTAATGAAAATTTTAATTTAAAAAAAAAATCCTTATTTTTTTATGATTGAAAGTATTAAGTAAAAGTATTTGGCTGAGTCATTCACTTATTGGAAACAACTAATAATGCATAATTGTAATAAAATTGAAATAGAATTCTCATAAAACATGCAATATGAAACAAAAACATTATTTCTAGATTCATTTAGAAATTATCTAAATCTATTTGAGTTTCTCTTCTGATGAACTATGCAAAGGGTGAGTTGTTGTCATCTGAAAGATCTGTGGTGAGATCCAACATATCCAATAAATCTACTACGAGCTCAGTTATGTTTTTATTTAATTAACTAGACGTCCCCATAAAAATAGTGTAAATACACAACTCCTGTATAAATATGCAGGAGTTGTAAGTTCCCGGAAGTTAAATTATAATTTTATAGATTTTCTTCTCTTCTGCTATATTTGTCACCCTATTTCCGGTGAGCACATCCTAAAAACGGAAATTTTTCTGAACCGTCTGGGATTCCAACCAGAATAGGATTCTTCAATGATCCCAATATCCATTGACTCTAGTCCGATGGCTTATTATCCCCTCCGAAAGACGACTTGGCATTCACAATATATCCACCACATTGTTCGAGCTTTTGTGTGTACTCCTCAAAGTACCAATCACGATCGATGTTGCTTCAGATATCGAATGACAGTCAACCTGAAGAGCTACTCATGCCCCAAAACATGTGAGATTCAAGTAAGAAAATTTGCCCAACTTTTGTCTTTCGACCTATTCTCATTTAAAACGAATGTAAACTTATTGTGACTAATAACTCGAAGATGATGCATAAAACACCGAAGAGATAATTGAAAAAAAAACTGAGTTTGGGAATGACCGGAATAAAAATTGAAAAAAGTATATATTTGAATTCATGTATTACCAGAAAATAAAAATAAGTTTTTTTTCAAATTTTATGAACTGTCAGGTAGGCGTGGTTGCAGCCCAAGATTTTTGGGTGTGAACTTGGCTGAAGTACAGTTCCAATAACAACTTTACCAATAAAACAAGTTATGCATATGGAAATATTTTTTTATAAAATAGAGAGTTAACAGAAACCTCAATTACAAACTAAAGAGAAGTATATTCCTTTCAGAAAGTCGGGACCTATATTTAGAAGGGCTAAGCCCGCCCCCCTTTTCGACACTTTCTCCTAGCCAATTTTTTAGAGCTTGAAGTAAAAAATGAGCTTTTTGAAGTAGCCGGACTTATGGCGAGGTTGGCCAAAATTCTGAATGAAATGCTGGATATTTGGATAGTCATATAACCAGAAACAAACATTTGAACAATGTGAGAAACACTCATCCTGAAAATTTCCTTTCTGTTAAGCCTCCAGGGAGTTAAGTATCAGGGCACCCCTGCTCGTTCATCAGTTCATCACTCGTCCAACACTCATTTTCGGCAAACAGACTTCTGTCCAGTGGCGGATTTACCAGCAGGCTGAGTAGGCTGGAGCCTAGGGCGGCAAATTTCAAGGGGCGGCAAATTTAGTTCATACATTTTTTATTTTGATTTACAAATTAAAAAAAAATTATTATACCCACACAAAATACGAGTTTCGAAAATTGCAGAGAAATTAAAATATTTAACAAAAATCGAAATTTTAGTTATTTTTACATATTTTCTTCACTGATAACTGCTATAATTTTTTCTCCGTGTGCCTAATAATTATGAGATATCCTTACACAACTCAATCTTGATAAAATATCGATGGTCTGATCATGATTGCTGCAGCAAGTTTGCAAATTGTCAAATTCAATTTCAGAAAGTTATTTCTTTATGCGTAAAAAATACTGACTAAAATTGACTAATTTTTATTAAATAAAAAACTAGTTCAATATCTTATAGAGATATAGTCTTTTGTTTTGAATTAATCGAATAACTGATATTTGAACGACTGCGACTTGACAATAAAAAAATTCCCTCCACAAAATATGAAGTTATACAATTTGCTGATTAGAAAATTGATGCATTTCATCAGTTAATTATTTTATTTGTAGTAAGAAAAAGTTTGGAAAATGCAAATGAGCATGCCTTAAGCGCTCATGTCGTACACGAATTATTTAAATTGAAGGTTTACATGAGTACATTTGTTAACTTTTCCACAAAGCCAACTTTTTCAGAAAATGCCAATCGGAATGAGTTAATTATAATAAGATAAAACAATACTAGCAGCAATTTTTTATTCAACGGCTTCTCTCTAGTCAAATGAGTATATAAAAAAAAATTGAAGTGAAAAATGATTTTTTCGAAAGTTATCGTGTTTACTGTGAACACGATCTTCGAAAATCCATACGATATGGCATTAAAATTACTTTTTTTATATAAAAAGTAATTAATCATAACTGAAAAAATAATTTTCATCAGCTCAGCGATCATTTCTTCTTTCTGATAAGTTGCTTTTTAAATAATATACATGTACATCGTATTTGTTAGGTACGGTTTAATGTGAGAAAACATCGGATTTAGATTTTTAGGCAAGAGTAGAGCATACCTACGCGCTTCGCGCTTAAGGCATGCAATTGCGTAGTCCTATTTGTGTTGTCATGCCAGAACGAACGACATGACCATTCGGTAAGAGTGTCTGGTTGAATGGATAGCACAAGTGATATGATTGTGGACTAAGATATCAAAATTTAGAGGCGACAAAAATTGAACAGCCTACGGGCGGCAAATCTGTAAATCCGCCACTGCTTCTGTCTGAGAGAGGACTGTGATCGCCGACCACAGGAGTGGGGGCGGGACCTCCCTTAACCCTTAAAAAAAACACGAGGTCATTGTAAAAAAACTTCGGTTGTAGGAGGCACACAACTGGGCACTTTCGAACTATTTATTTTCTGCGAGCTCCTGCCTCCACTTCGAAACCCATAGCTGTTACTCTCTAACGGCAGTGGAAGAAAAAACCCCCAGATTATGGGTATAGAATTCTGACGCGTTCTTCACATTTAAAAGGTTTTATTTAGTGTTTTCGGATTTTGTTATAAAAATGCTTGAGCCAAAAAGGTTCAAGGTATCTGCAGAAAGGCAAGCGGTCTTTCAGATCAGTCTAGAAAATATACCCCTCCGGTTCTCTGCTGAATGGTGGCATGAGTATGCCAATACAGTTATAATTTGAAGGCGGTATACAATGTCGTTCTAGAAGTGCAGCACTTGAGGAGCATATCCATTATCATTATTGTTGGTATCAGTATATGAGATTACATGCTGATTGTTATCGCTTTCTTAGAAATAATTGTGTTTTTGACTAATGATCTTCCAGTACCAAAAAAGCAATTATACATGTAATAAAAGTGTTCTGAGATAAAAAGTTACTGAAATCACTGAAATGTTTTTGTCTCCAGAAGATTGTTTTTGCTTCAAATATTCACTTTCGAAAAAACTTGAATATTTCCATCAATACAATTTAAGTAAATATAAAAATTTATGTAGAGTTGATAATTATTTTATTTTCGTAAATCATCAGATTTTTCGAATCTGTGGGAAGATTTTAGGGGGTTAAAGACCACTGCTTTAGATGAGTACTACCACCGATATGCCCTGGATAACTTCATAAGCACTATTTCATTGTAAATAACCGACTAGAAACACAATCAGTTCTCTTTGTTGTTTTTTTTTTTTTTTTTATGTTCTGGTTCCCACGAAAAGGGATATCCTGTAATGTTCAGAGAACATCGTGGGAACCTAGGGAAAGAAGGTAGGAGTTGGTGTTCTTCTTAAATTTCTGAAGGTTGTATGCCTCGGGAACACCTCCCTAGGAATGAGTTCCAAAGCCTCGCTGTTCGTTGGATGAACGAGTCTTTGGAAAGTGATGTTCTGCAGGTCTCCAAAGTGACCACGAAGGGGTGTGATGACTGAACTTGACGGGTTAATCTCGAAGAGACTGCCAAAGCAGGAACGATTGTTGATATTTCAGAAGAGCATCGCCCATGAAAATATCTATAAAATAGAGACAAATCGCCAACTTTTCTACGGTGTTCCAGACAAGTGAGCGAGTTTGTAAGCGAGGCATCACCGACGAGACGAATTGCCCTTTTTTGGACAGAATCCAATAGCCTCAGGATATGTTTAGGTGCCGCACTCCAAATATGGGAACAGTATTCCAGGACAGGTCGGATCTGTGCCTTATAGATCATAAGCAGCTGACTGGGGGTGAAATAGCTTGTAGTTATAATTGTATAAATCAACAAAAATAGGTTGAACTCCGATTCTTTGAAGACGTTCAGGCTTTTTTTTTTGCTTCGTTTTGTGTTGTAATCATATCATCATGAAACTAACAGCTAGATCTGGGGAAAAACCTGATATTAACAGGTTAATTCTGAAAATTACATGTGCTTCGATATCAATCCATACAGATGTATGCTTTGGTTTGAATTTAGGAATTGTCTTTATGTTTAATAACCTTACCTCAATCTAACAAAAGGGCGGTACGTACGGCGGAACGATGAAACTCTGTAAAGACGATTATTTCTGCCGTAGACGAAAATTTCATTTGAATGTATTCAAATGTCTTCTGCACACGAGTTTAGTTTTGCTTATGTACCCTGAAAGATTTGGAATACCTACTTCCATGTCGTTGGTTCAGCAAAAAAAAGAACAAATGCTAGCGCTGTTAAATGAATAGGTCTATAGTCATAATAGTCTAGTTAACAAATGCTTTTTTGGTCAACTTTTCTCAGCAATCTCGGAAAAATATGAACAAGGTGTCATTCGATTCGGAATAGCATGTAGATGATTTTTGAAAAAAATTAAGTTCCGCTCGCAAGAATTGACGGAACTGTAGGATCACCATTTATAATTCTTCCAGAGTGGTGAAAATTCGGCCGAAAACGGGTACTCTGGCTTGCGCAAGCCACGCTCACTTCGGACACTTTAACAAAGAAAATTATTCAAACATATTAAATATAAAAATTAGGAAATTGAAAAAATCAGACACTTACTGTATAGATGAATGAACAATAATCCACCGGCAAAAAGTTTTTATCTCGATTTTCAATTAGTTATCCAATAATTAATTAACAATTTTCGAGGCTTTAACATGAACATTGCAAGTGTGATAATTGTTAAACTATAAATCTGGGATTTTTTTCCTTCTTTGGAGCTATTCTTCAAAGGCTTCAGAATAGATCCCCGTGGAAAAAATCAAAAATATATAATTTTCAGTTTTTTATTGAAAATTTACGTAGTTGCAAAATAAAAAACTTCAATTAATCATTGAAAAAAAGTTTTTCACATTTTCAATGATTCGTTTTTTTATTATTGGAAGCTGCATAAATATTATTTTCTTCAAATTTTATCTCCTATTGTTTAAAAAATTGTTATAAACAAATGTTTATAAGATAATTGGATTTTTTTTGTACTCTTAATCTTTGATGCAAATGATGAAAAAAAAACCCGTTCCTTAAAAAAAACTTTTATTGCTTAAAAACGTATTTGTTAATTAACAATTTTGTTCTATCACTTATGATAAATATTAAGAAACCATTTTCTTTAATCATGATTTATTTTGCTTTTCGATAAAAAAATTTTTTTTTAATTTTTTTTTTTTTAATTTTAAAATTTTTTTTTCTTATTCTACTTAATGTAACAACCATGAGTTGTTTTTTGGGAAACAATTTTATTTTTATTTTTTAACGAATTTTATAATTTTCATTCTCCATAACTTCATCATTTTCACCTGGTTTTTTCATCTTTTGAATTATTATAATTTATAAGCTAATGGAGATACGATCAAAACACTTCAGACTTATTCATTCTCCATTAATCAAAGAACAAATTCAGCTTAAAACTCAAGTTGTTACCAAATTATTTATTCAATTTATTGCAATTGTTGATAAAAAATTTTTTTTAGCTCCAATGTTCAAATATCTCATGAACTATTACAAATATGACAGGTAGAGGAAAGAAGAAATTATAAGATTTGATTATTAAAAACGATGGAATAAGGCAGTATGTGGAAACATTTTATGATCCCTGTACATACACTGAAGAAATTAGGGAAGCTGGAGAAAGATTGATGCTGTCTTTGAATGGAGAATTTGAAAACCGATGTAACTGCGAGCCAATGTCTTGTTTCAAAGTTTGTGGAAGTCTCATCAAAATATGCTCATAAATTGACAAGCAGATGCTGACAGTCAGCAAACACCTATGTTCCCCACAGACATCACATATTCACTTCCCATAAGAATAGCATTTGTATTGTGCCTGTATGCTGCGTTACGCTGTCCGAAACGATTTCATGTACGGTAACGAAAATATGTTACACGCTGTCTGGTAGGATATTCAAAAGTGACGCACCTTCAGGGCTGCATCTTCGTTGTTTGTTTGGCGCTGACTCAAAATGATTTACTCACATCTTAGGAGCACAGTTATTATTAAGACTGAAAAAGTTAAATTCTTTTTTCGCTTTTCAGTTTATTTTTCTGTTAAAAAGTTTTCATTTTTAATTTTTTTGTGGCTAAAATCCACTGATAACTACCTTCTCAATTGACTCCAGGTATCCATCATGATGTAGTGTCATCAGAACTACTTACATATGTGTGCCAAGTTTCAACAGAATCGCTTCCCAGATGAAAAATCAATCATCCCCCATTTTTCTACACCCATATGTTTATTTTTCCTTTCCAAATTGAAGTATACCCTATCCAATGAAAAGATAATAACTGAATCGGATACCCCCGTACAAAGTTATGAGTGGTAGAATCGGTTAACGGGTAAAAAATCAGTGGGTGAGCGATAAATATCCCCTATTTTTCTACTCTTAAGGGTGACATTTCCACATGAATAAAGTGTCTCACGTCCAAAGTTTTCATTGTTTTGGTTTTCGTACATATTCCGCTCTTGTAGGCCCTGATGAAGTTTAAGCGCTAGTTAAATAAAACGTTGGCTAATAAGAGGTAAGCTTTGGCGAATGACTTCAAACCCGTTTTTCATAGCTCCGTTAAACATTAATTTTCTCAGAGTTTTATGTTCAGTTGAACTTTATTTTTATATCAAACGATAAATCATTTCAATCTCTTCTGAACAGTGTAATGCTAATTACTTGAATGCTATCTATAACAATAGATACTTTCGTCGGCATAACTTCTAGTCTCGAGACAGTGCGAATATGTATGTGTTTAGTTCAAATCTTGTAAGTGAATTTTATTCTACTTCTAGTTGTCCAAATAACGTGAAATTTAGCAGGTGTTCCTTATTCCGGTTACAATGCATTTTGGAATCTTTGACAAAAAAACAAAATGGTGGCTCTAATATGGCGAACGAGTTTTGTGATTATAGTTCGATTCTATTCAAAATTAAAATGTGGGGATTTTTGGTATTGGATATCATGATTTCTTTGCCAGAATTCATTAATTCAAGATAGCAGCTCCAAGATGGCGACGACCTTTGTGATTATAGTCCGAATCCATTCGAAATTGGTGTGTGGGAGCTTATGGAGTCGGACATCGTGATTCCTTAGTTGAAATTCATGAATTCAGGAAGGCGATGTGTTTTGTTATTATGACCCGATTCCATTCAAAATTGGTATGTGTTTTTTTTGGGGTCGTAGATTACCAACTTCTGTCAGAATTCAATAGGATGTCTAGAAAGAATTGAATAAAAATGATTGAAAAAAAATTAAGACAAGCTCTTATACATAGAAATATTTCTTCAATTGTTTGACCTAGGTTATTCTTTGAGTAACAGATTCAAAAGCTTGCCGCGAATTAAAAACAGGTATTCTTGTGTGGCACAGAATGATCTAGGTCAAACAAGTAAAGAAATAATTTTTCCTTTGTGGTGCCTTTGTATGAAAGCTTGTCTCAATGTTATTGTAAATCATTTTTATTGAATTATTTGTAGTAATTTCTCAAATCCGTCATTCTATTGAATTCTGGCAAAAGTTGATAATCTATGACCCCAAAAAATCCACATTCCAATTTTGAATGGAATCCGACCAAGATAACAAAACACGTCGTCCTCTTGGAGCCGCCATCTTGAATTCATGAATGTCGATTAAAAAATCATTATGTTCGACTACATGAACCCCCACACACCAATTTTGAATGGAATCGGACTATAATAACAAAAGTCGTCGCCATCTTAGAGCCGCCATCTTGAATTCATAGATTTTGGCCAAAAAATCATAATCTTTGACCCCGAAAACCCCCATTCCTATTGGAATAGGGCTATAACCACAAAACTCATCGCCATATTGGAGCCGCCATTTCGAATTCGAGAATTCTGACAAAAAAATCATGATGTCCAGCTCCAAAAGCCCTCACATATCAATTTTGAATAGAATCGAACTATAATCACAAAAGTCATCCGCCTTATTGGAGCCGCCATTTTGTTGTTTCTTTGGCAGAAATTCCGTAATGAATTGTTACCGGAATAATGGAAATCTGCCAAATTGCACGTTAATCGGACAACTAGTAGTCAAAATTCACTTGAAAGGTTTGAACTAAAAACATATGAATTCAAATGAAAGCTTGTGAAAACATTTCATGGTGTCAATCGATCAGCCAGGTTTTCTGCAGCCAGCTCTCAGATATGAGAAATGATTTGTTTTGAGACGAATAGTCGCCCCAAACGAATCATCTTTCAATTTCGAAAGAAAAAAAAGCTACCTGATCTGGGGTTTGAACTCACGCTCTCCTCACCCACGCTCCCTTTCGTGAACCAACACCTTAGACCGCTTAACCACCCGAAAGTTAATTTTCAATGAAACTATTACCAATCTGTTGCTACATCGGTATGGTTGCCATAAAAAACTTATGCACCACTTTTGCCCAGGCAGTCAATGATTCTTCTTAGGTTTGCTGTTAGTACTAACATTCAGAAAACATTTCATTCTATTACTCGATTGGCCAGATCTTCTGCAGTCCTCTCTTGAACTGTAAGAACCAGCAAGAAGTAGCCCAACTCATCTAAATCCATAGTACTGGTGATAGAACAAGAAATGACCGTTGTCCCCAATGATGAAGTGGTTGCTATGTTAAGAAAACTGAAACAGCGGAACGATGAAATAAAATCTCAGAACAATCAACTTGTGGTCCAGTTCGAAGGTATGAAATTGGAAATCCGAAACTATAAAAGAAAAAGTAGGGAATGTATACAGCAACTGCAGACAGATAATGAAATACTGAAGAAAAAAAAACGGTGAACCCAAATCAAGGTTACTAACAGCAGAGAGAAGTGGTGATAATTTTACGGAATCTCTGTTCAAATTATTCCATGGAAAATTGAAAATCGGATACCAGGATCACGATTTCAGAGATACTCACAAGATTGGCGTTTTGCAAGACAACAAAGAAGCACCCATAGTTGTTGAATTTGTGCTGAAGTGAAAATGATTACTACGAAATTGGCACATTTTGGAAATTCGATTGTCCATTGAAATGCCCACGGATCTGTGAGTATAACTGATTTTAATTTTCTCAGGTATGATCGGAATAGTCGAGGTGGGGGCGTTCGTGCATATATTCGAAATGGTATAAGTTACTCAGTTATAGATGAAGATATTGATTTTGGATTAAATTCGGAACAGCTCTGGGTGAAATTACATTTGAAGTACAAGACTGTAGCTCTAGGGGTAGAATATATCGCACCAGCTTCCCATGCTCTATATGTTATTGATCAAATTGATTCTATAATCTCCACTGTATTGCCTACCGTTGATGAAGTAATTATTTTGTACGATAAGAATGTCAATTTATTTAACGCTGAAAATCCTCCAAGTCGTTGCTTTGGGGCAACTGATTAATGAATCAACAAGAATTACGAAACAGTCTAGTACACTTCTAGATCTAATTTTCATGACAAACCGTGATACGGTTGTTAAAAGTGGAGTGATAAATTCTGATCTCATATCAGATTGTGTTCTGTGAGATTAAATGTGTACATAACTTTTCGAGATTATGAAAATTTTGATTTGGAGCAGTTTAATAGTGACTTGCAAAGCATTGATTGTATGGATGTTGTTGGAGTGCCTTAAATTGACTGAAAAAGTCCATATTTTCAGTATGTGGGGTCAGAATCACCAAACCTTAAGCACCTCAGATCAATGATAATATAAATCGAAAATTCGAAGAAAGAGATTCAACGTTTAAGAAAATACAATAAAAGTCAAAATGAAGTTGACTTTTTGACCTATAAAAATTTCAGAAACTTTGCCCTATACTCCTTACGCAATGGAGAAAGAGCTTATCTTGACTTTATGTCCAGAAATACTTCCAATTGAAATAGAAATACATGGCAAGCCTTAACTAATCTGAATATAGATTTCGAGAAAATTTTTTCAATTCCGATAAGTCTGGGTAGCCCCAATAAGATAAATGATCATTTTCTGAAGAATCACACTCCTAATGATTTGATTTGTGCTGACACTTTCTTTTACTTCGAAAACAACCTCTCAGATCCCAATCTCTATTTCTTGTTCAGTTTAACGTTGGTGGAAAAAATCCAGAATATAATAAGTGCTCTGAAATCTAATGCATATGGCATATAACATTTCAATTGCAATATTGAAATATTGCAGTTCCTTCTTAGATGAGTTCATTATACTTATGATCATGTTGAAAAGGGAAACATTCTCAATTGAATATTGATAGAAAGATTTTTCTGTGAATTGAAAAATACACGATTAAAATGAAGTTATTTTTTGTGAATGTCTAACAGAAAACAACTACTTCCCCGGCTAAAGCCACGCTGGACATTGAACTACATCTGATAGATATTCTGAAAAGACCCTAACTCAAAAGAAAAAATCTGTAATTGAAAATTTGCATTTTCATCCAGATAGTTATTTGATTTTCTATTCCAGTCTCAATTAGGAACTCATAAAGATGAATGAGGCAAAGAAGAATACCCCACAAGAGGTTATCTTGACGATGGAAGATAGTGACTAAAGTTTATCTTTCAGTCGCAGATGATTCCACATCTGATTTTATGAACATCCTGTTTATATTTTCAACAAATCAATCTATCATACCCCATGACAGGTTTTAATGTCAGAAAACACTAATTTCAAAGTGTCTCTCCAAAAGAAATGATTCTAACTTTTTCCATCTTTGCAAAGTGAGATTGCTTCTTGAAAATGTGTTTCCCATTTCTTCCGGACTTCCTGATGATCGTGGAAGCGTGAAATAGATTTTCGTCGAAAAAAATGTATTGAAGACTTAGTGAATGCGATGTCTCTCCTGCGTCAATGTTACGAATGATTTCTGGTGAGTACTCTCTTTTGGAAAACATTCTTCTTTGCCTCATTCATCTTTATGAGTTCCTAATTAAGACTGGAATAGAAAATCAAATAACTATCTGGATGAAAATGCAAATTTTCAATTACAGATTTTTTCTTTTGAGTTAGGGTCTTTTCAGAATATCTATCAGATGTAGTTCAATGTCCAGCGTGGCTTTAGCCGGGGAAGTAGTTGTTTTCTGTTAGACATTCACAAAAAATAACTTCATTTTAATCGTGGATTTTTCAATTCACAGAATTGTGGCAGAATTGGACATGTGCGTAGCAAATGTCCAACATTCATCGACTCCGATGCAGGAAAACTAAAGAAGGTCGACGAGAAGGGGCAATCGTCGGCATGTGTCCGGCAAGACCCGGTTAACAACGCATATGTCACTATCCTTCAACGACAGAACAAAGGTGTCTTCGTAGACGGTCTCATCAATAACGAGCCTTGCACCATGCTGCTAGATACAGGTGCGACTAGGACAATTCTTGGGCCTTCCTTTGCCAGAACACCGGAACGGATTGAACCGACAACTTGGAAGCTACGCACAGCAACAGGGGAGCCAGCTACTGTATATGGCGAGCTACCGATTGAAATAATTTTGGGCAGCACTAAAGTGAAACATCAGGCACTTGTAGCGGACATCGAAGACGATGCAATCATCGGAATGGACATCATGAATTCCAGAGGGTTTGAATTGGATTTCAAAGACGGCGTCCTACGTGTCAACGGAGAAGAGCTGGTACTTCATGGGAGAAGTGAAGAGTTGATCCGTGTGCTGTTGGCTGAGGATGTAAGCGTACCTGAGAGGGCTGAAACCATCCTGGAGGCTCGCCTGGACGGGAGTGCGAGCAGTGGAGACGTGGTGATGTTCGAACCCAAACTTCATGATGAGAAAATTGGACGAGGAATTGCCCTAGGGAAAACCCTGTTACGTGCCCGACCGATCCGGCAATCAGCAAGAAGACTTCCTCTTGCCAAGAAGGAAGAGGCTGACAAAATGGTCAGCGATATGGGAAAAGAAGGAGTTATCGAACCATCTGACAGTCCCTGGTCCTCTCCAGTCGTACTGGTGAAGAAAAAGGATGGATCGACACGCTTTTGTGTAGACTATCGCCAACTTAATAATGTCACGAAGAAGGACAGTTACCCTCTCCCGAAAATAGATGACACCCTAGACACGTTGGCTGGTTCCACGATTTTCTTGACCCTTGATCTGGAGAGTGGATATTGGCAAGTAGAACTGGCTCAGGAAGATCGAGAAAAGACTGCTTTTACCATCGGCTCAGGATTGTGGCAGTTCACCGTTATGCCAATCGGGCTCTGTAATGCTCCCGCCACATTCGAAATATTGATGGACACAGTGCTGAAGGGACTCTCATGGAACACGTGTCTAGTGTATCTCGACGACATAATTGTGGTCGGCAGATCGTTCGAGGACCACGTGAAAAACTTGGAGGAAGTATTCCTGCGACTGAGGAACTCCGGATTGAAGCTGAGCCCTAAGAAATGCCATCTGTTCCAAAAAGAAGTACGATACCTCGGCCACGTTGTCTCTGGGGAAGGAGTAGCAGTGGACGACCAGAAGATCAAAGCTGTTAAGGATTGGCCCATCCCAAAAGACATTCACCAACTTCGAAGTTTCCTTGGTTTATGCACATACTATCGCCGATATGTGCTGGGATTCGCCAACATCGCTAAACCACTGACCAAGCTCACGGAAGGCCAAACAAAGTTCCGGTGGTCCGAAGAATGTCAAGACTCATTCAGGAAGCTAAAAGGAGCTTTGATCAACGCACCTATACTGAGCTATCCCCTACCCAAAGGGAAATTCATTTTGGATACGGACGCCAGCAACGTGGGACTTGGAGCTGTCCTATCTTAGATCCAGGAGGGACAGGAGAAGGTCATTGGTTATTTCAGCAAGACGCTTAGCAAACCGGAGCGCAATTACTGTGTCACCAGGCGAGAGCTGTTAGCTGTTGTAAAGGGTGGAACACTTCTACAAGTACGTGTATGGAAGAAGATTCCTGTTGAGAACTGACCATGCAGCTCTCAAATGGCTCTTACAGTTCAAAATCCTGAGGGTCAAGTAGCACGTTGGATCGAGAGACTCCAAGAATTCGATTTCGAGATCGAACATCGAGCCGGAACTAGCCATAAGAATGCAGATGCCTTGTCGCGAAGACCATGTCCAGATGATTGCTCACATTGCCGACGAGCAGAAGAGAAAGAAGCAACACTTTGTAGAACCGCGGCAATGGATGACAACTGGAATGACAGCAAGATCCAGAAAGACCAAGAGAGAGACCCCGACCTTGGCTTAGTCGTCAGCTGGAAGAAGGGCAATCGAAGACCATCATGGCAGGAAGTCGCAGGTTACTCGCCGGCTGTTAAGTCCTATTGGGCACAATGGAACTCTCTTATTCTGGACAATGGGATCCTGAAACGTGTGTTGGAGGCCGATATTGGTGGGGAAGACAGACGCCAAATAATTGTTCCCAGGAACAGAAGAGAGGAAGTGCTGCGGGAAATCCATGATGGAGTCGCCGGAGGACATCTGGGAGTGACGAAGACCCTGCAGAAAGTGAGGCAACGGTTTTACTGGACCAATTGTCAAGCTGCAGAAAGTGCGCTGTATGCGCTGCTAGCAATGGACCTCGAATACGACCCAAGGCCCCGATGCGTCAGTACAACGTAGGCAGCCCGTTCGAGAGAATCGCCATTGACATCGCCGGCCCGTTTCCCGTTTCCGACCACGGGAGTAAATACATCCTTGTGGCAATGGACTACTTCAGTAAGTGGGCGGAAGCCTATGCCCTGCCCAACCAGGAAGCCATCACCGTCGCCGACGTCTTGGTGAAAGAGTGGATATGTCGATTCGGTATTCCAATGGAGCTGCATTCGGATCAAGGCAGAAATTTCGAATCCAACCTTTTCCAAGAAATATGTCTACTGCTGAACATCCGCAAGACAAGAACCACGGCCCTACATCCGCAGTCCGATGGAATGGTGGAACGGATGAACAGGACGATCAACCGCCACTTGTCCAAGGTTGTCTCTGACCATCAAAGAGACTGGGACCAGTATCTTCATTTGTTCCTGATGGCCTATCGATCCGCAGTACACGAGTCAACCGGTCAAACTCCTGCTAGTATTATAATGGGCCGAGAACTGCTACTGCCTTGTGACCTGAAGTTTGGGATACCGCCAGGACAAGACACTGCGGGAGAGGACTACGTCAGCAAACTTCGGCAGAGAATGGACGACATCCACGAACGAGTCCGGTTGAACATTCAGAGTGCCAGCGATGAAATGAAGAAGACCTATGACATCAAGGCCGACGCTGGAGGATTTAAGGTTGATGACCTGGTTTGGCTGTACAACCCGAAACGTCGTCGTGGACTATCACCAAAGTTGCGGAACTCGTGGGAAGGCCCGTATAAAATCGTGAAAAGGATAAACGACCTTGTGTACCGAATCCATAAGCCACCCGAGGAAACCAAGGGTCGTCCATTTCAACAGGTTGGCCCCTTACGCTGGAAACCATGACCAAGTTCGCACCCTCAAGCCACCGGAGGATGATATGACGTTCGAGAAGTTTATGTCCTTGTATTCAAACGGGCAGAAAATTCTACATGGGGTTACTAGAGAGGAGTCACGAGACCTTTTCGAGGTGCCTGCTGACTACGCACTAGCGCACTGTGTGGCAGAAGATCTTCGAATGTCCAGGAGCATCGCCGTAGTGTTCTCCAAGAAATTTGGTCAACTCCAAACACTGCGGGAGCAGAATCCAGAAGTTGGTGGGGTGCTGCAGCTGAAGAAAGGCCAGAGAAACATCTACTACCTAGTTACCAAGAGGCATTCCCAAGATAAACCGTCCTATGAAGATGTCTGGAAGAGTCTCACCAAACTAAGAGATACTATGGTGGACCAGAACCTGGTGGATCTAGCAATCCCAAAATTATCCTGTGGTATTGATGGGTTGGACTGGAGAGTCATAAGAAGTATGCTGGAGGCGATATTCAGATCCAGCGGCGTCAAGATTTTGGTTTGCTGTAACCCTCTTCCACGACCGATCATGAAGACCGTGGAGTGTTACTTCCATCGAACTTCACGGTGCAGATATGGGGAGTCATGCAGATATCGTCACACTCCAAGGATGAAATTTCGGGACGAAATGTCTTCAAGAAGGGGGCAATGTAACGAACCTAGGCCGGACCTGTCGCCTCGCGCGTTGCCGTCGACAGCGATGAGATCATCCCCGGAGATATTCGAGAACCATCCAGTCGCTCTGCCACGGAAAACAACGGTCAATATTGGAAACAATTGGAACATGCCAGAATTCGAAACATCGAGAATGCTGTATCGGAGATAAATAGGCGACCCTCAAGTGGAGTCAGAACAGTCTGAACGAGCCCATACGATCGAGCTATTCAGTGGCGTAGTAATATAAATTAAGTTGTAGATTAAGTGTTAAATAAATTATTAAAACCAAGTTAAGTTTATTTACGTTACACTATCAATATTCGATTGAGAATGTTTCCCTTTTCAACATGAATACCCCACAAGAGGTTATCTTGACGATGGAAGATAGTGACTAAAGTTTATCTTTCAGTCGCAGATGATTCCACATCTGATTTTATGAACATCCTGTTTATATTTTCAACAAATCAATCTATCATACCCCATGACAGGTTTTAATGTCAGAAAACACTAATTTCAAAGTGTCTCTCCAAAAGAAATGATTCTAACTTTTTCCATCTTTGCAAAGTGAGATTGCTTCTTGAAAATGTGTTTCCCATTTCTTCCGGTCTTCCTGATGATCGTGGAAGCGTGAAATAGATTTTCGTCGACAAAAATGTATTGAAGACCTAGTGAATGCGATGTCTCTCCTGCGTCAATGTTACGAATGATTTCTGGTGAGTACTCTCTTTTGGAAAACATTCTTCTTTGCCTCATTCATCTTTATGAGTTCCTGATTAAGACTGGAATAGAAAATCAAATAACTATCTGGATGAAAATGCAAATTTTCAATTACAGATTTTTTCTTTTGAGTTAGGGTCTTTTCAGAATATCTATCAGATGTAGTTCAATGTCCAGCGTGGCTTCAGCCGGGGAAGTAGTTATTTTCTGTTAGACATTCACAAAAAATAACTTCATTTTAATCGTGGATTTTTCAATTCACAGAAAAATCTTTCTATCAATATTCAATTGAGAATGTTATCCTTTTCAACATGAATACCCCACAAGAGGTTATCTTGACGATGGAAGATAGTGACCAAAGTTTATCTTTCAGTCGCAGATGATTCCACATCTGATTTTATGAACATCCTGTTTATATTTTCAACAAATCAATCTATCATACCCCATGACAGGTTTTAATGTCAGAAAACACTAATTTCAAAGTGTCTCTCCAAAAGAAATGATTCTAACTTTTTCCATCTTTGCAAAGTGAGATTGCTTCTTGAAAATGTGTTTCCCATTTCTTCCGGTCTTCCTGATGATCGTGGAAGCGTGAAATAGATTTTCGTCGAAAAAAATGTATTGAAGACCTAGTGAATGCGATGTCTCTCCTGCGTCAATGTTACGAATGATTTCTGGTGAGTACTCTCTTTTGGAAAACATTCTTCTTTGCCTCATTCATCTTTATGAGTTCCTAATTAAGACTGGAATAGAAAATCAAATAACTATCTGGATAAAAATGCAAATTTTCAATTACAGATTTTTTCTTTTGAGTTAGGGTCTTTTCAGAATATCTATCAGATGTAGTTCAATGTCCAGCGTGGCTTTAGCCGGGGAAGTAGTTGTTTATTGTTAGACATTCACAAAAAATAACTTCATTTTAATCGTGGATTTTTCAATTCACAGAAAAATCTTTCTATCAATATTCAATAGAGAATGTTTTCCTTTTCAACATGAATACCCCACAAGAGGTTATCTTGACGATGGAAGATAGTGACTAAAGTTTATCTTTCAGTCGCAGATGATTCCACATCTGATTTTATGAACATCCTGTTTATATTTTCAACAAATCAACTTATGATCAATTGTTGCTTTATTTCCAACTATTTTCTTTCAGAATGGAAACATGCCATCATTAACCCGCTGCCCAAAATTCCTAATACGACAGCAAAATTATATCTCAGACCGGTCAGTGTGTTATGCACTTCATTTAAAATCGTGGAAAATATTATGTACCAACAAATGATGTACTTCTTCAAAACAAATCATATCCTTTCTCATAATCAGACTGGTTTTCGCGAAGCTCACAATACTTCATCAGCATTAGTAGATGTCAACCGTCGCCGTCGTGTAACTGGAGCCCTCAATGAAGGTGAAGTGGCGATGCTAATACTTCTGGATTATTCTAATGCGTTCGATACGATCAACCACAAGGTACTCCTAGCTAAATTGCGCTTCTATGGCTTTTCAAATCCTACATTAAATCTTATAAAAGGCTACTTAACAGATCGTGGTCAAAAAGTAAACTGTAACGATTTACTATCAAATAAAACTACAATTCATGCTGGTGTACCACAAGGTGCAGTTATCGGCCCATTACTGTTCGTAATTAACACTGCTGACATAATCAAATTACTGACTTGCTTTCTCCGCTGACACCCAACTGGTTTATTCCTCCAAACCTAGAGACTACAATCGGCCAGAGCAGGAAATCAACTCTGAACTTGACCACCTCTATGAAATATCAAATTCTAATGATTCAAAACTGAATTCTTCTAAATCCAAAGTTATGGTATTTGATAATAGAAAGTCGCAATCTATATTGAAGAATACTATTGATTTGAAAATGAATGATAGTAAAATTGAACTTGTTTCAGAATGACGGTATCTTGGCATAATTTTTGATGATAAATTGAAATTCACAAAACATATTAATAAACTTATTCAAAAATCTCACTTTGCTCTGAAAATTCTTTATAGTAGTAGAAAATTTTTGAATGACACTATGAAAAAAAACCTGTGTGATATCTTAGTGCTTTCATACTTCAACTGTGCAGACTTTGTGTTGGGTACCTTCTTGGCTTAGAATTGTAAAGGGGTTTCTTCCCCTATTATCAAACTTTGGCGCTTTTCACTATTCTCGGTTTTCCTCGGGCGCCACCTTTAGCTTTATAGTGGAAAAGGCCACTTTTGCTCCGGGCAGTCTCAGTGAAGAAAGACACTCCAGGGGTCAATATAGTCGTGACACTGTAACAGGGCCAGCAAGGCAGGCTTTAATTGCCTTCAACTGGGTTTCGGACCTGGGTGGCGACTGCGCACTAGATGTTTAAATTCTACTCAAGATAGTAAATGAAAGAATACTAAGAACAGGATAAACAGGTATATTAAAAATAATGAAATACAGTGAGGGCGGCTGACGGCGGCCTCAAGTTATCACAACCAATGAACACATGGCAAGCACTATATACAGAGAAAGCAAGGAGGGTGTTTTCAAGCAAGCGGGGTAAACTTAACAACCAAAAGCTCTGCGGTGGGGGGGGGGGGGTATTGTACGGACTCGTCTGCAGAAATTACCAGCACAGCATTGAAATGAATATGTGCCTCTTACGATCATGCGCACATCGCATCTGTGGTACTTACAAACATTTCCTGATATCTTCTACCTGATACAACATATTTACCAAACTCCGATCACACTGCTTCGGCAAGGTCCGGGACGGTCGTGGACTGCTTCGGTCTCTGGCTCTCACTCTGGATACTAGTCGGCCGCGTGACTGCTTCTGCTGGGCTGGGCAAACTACTAATTCTTTGGAATATGTCGAAACGGAACTACGGCCGGCTTCTCCCTCTTTTCCGAATCCCTCTCGAACGACTTATATGCGCGCGCCGTTTTGTGGACTCTGTCGCTTGAGATACAAATTATACTTTCACAGAAAAATTACCCAGCTTGTTAAAATCCTTCGTGCTTGTGACGTCAGCTCGGTGCGTGCGCCTCAACTGTACTCTCGTGCTTCTGGCGGAAAACTCTCTCTCTGGCGTGTTGGCTGGCTTCGCTGCTTCGGAACGACTGACTGCTTTCTCTCGCCTTTGATCCAACGTCCAGAATATCGGCCTCCCTTCTTTCGTGACGTCAACGGCTGCTCGGACACAGTGTCATGTTCTCGGTGGCGACGGCTGTGACGTCAGCTCGGTGCGTGCGTCTCTGTCCAGCCTCAACTGTCCTGGGTGGCTTCTATCGTGACGTCAGCTCGGTATCGTATACTCTTGGTTCGACTGGACTGCTGGCTCGGGCTGCTCTTGGAGGACTGCCAGCGAACTCAATATGCTCCGCGACGTTTATTTCCAATACCGATCGCTGTTGTTTCAATCATTCGTTCTCGATTCGCTGGCACGCGCAATTACCAATCGTTCGTTCTTCACAACCACGCTCGCGGTATTGGCGTGAGCGTGAGCGTGTTTAGCCTATTTATCGAGTTAGGGGTGATTCGCGGATTTATCACGAACCTGAATGGTATTTCTAGACCTATTATTACTTTCAAGCGGGGTTTAATTCCTTACAGGGAGCTTTTGGCTGATAAATATAGCGGGAAAATAGTAACTTCGTTACACACCCTTCCTACTTCGGGGAAAAAGAAAAAAAAGCTTTTTTTCTTTTTAACATGCGTTTGTATGGTCAGAGGGACCTGAAAACTAACTCGTTTTGCTGTGAACATTCTCAAAACCTGGACGGCCAGCAACCTTATGTTCTAACAAACAAAAAAAAAACACAGGTCCCTTCGGAATATAACAGTATAGCCCTCCAGGTGCCTACCCCCCCTAATAGTCGAACCCTCTATTCGGGGTAGGTCCACCTGATACATAAATTACGGAATGAAATAAACTTAAATGTGGACCTCAAACAATTCCCAATGAAAAACAAAATAAACTCTTGCCTGGTTGCCGGAGAGCAACAACCAGGACTACTGTGTACAATAATCATTGTACAACAAGAAAATATTACCAGTCAAAAAAAAATTAGACAAAATAGTCATACCACAATAATAAAGTAAAAAAAAAATCTTCCTGGATTGGATGCTGGCATCCGCATCCTGATCCTACGGGTCTGCCTACGGCATCAATGGGTGCTGAACATCCGCATCGTGGACATGCGGGTCAGGATACCGTTGACATCGGGGCACGGGCGTCGTCCTTCTTGTGCTGGTCTCCTTTATGCTGGTCTCCTCTGGGCTGGTCTCCTCTGGGCGGCTGGCTGTGTGACGTGGACCTTCCGGGGGCAACATGTTCCTTAGTTCACCTCGGTATCTGGGCTATGGGCCGGGCGCAGATCTTTAACATGGATCCGTAAGAACCGCTTGCCTGCCTGATTTTTCAGGTTATACACCACCGGTGATAATACTTGGGTCACCGTGTATGGACCAGAGTATTTTGGAGCCAGTTTCGCGGCAAAACCTTTTTCGGCTGATGATAGGTGATGCTCTTTCTTCATCACCTGATCGCCCACATGACATCGCCATTCTCGGCGCCGGAGATTGTAGTTGCGGCTCTGAGTGGTGAAAGCTTTGGCAAGGTTGATTCGGACCATCTCAAACGTCTCCTGCAGGTGTTTGAGCCTCTCTGTGTGACTTGTGACTTCGGCTTGATTAATTTCTCCTTCATCTTCCTTCGTGGGTGGTACCAGCGGTCTGTATATCGCCTTTGGTACTTCCATCTCCCTTCCAAAATTCAGGAATGCTGGAGAATATCCGGTGGAGTCCTGGCGGGTGGTATTGATGGCAAACAGTAGGTCGGCTAGATGGAAATCCCATTTTCGGTGGTCCTGGTCACAGAATTGTGCGATCATCGTCTTGAGCGTCTTATTGGCCCTCTCGACAGGGTTTGCTTGGGGCGTGTATGGCGGTGTTCTACGGTGGTTGATTTCAAGTTCCTTCAGCATATCCTCGAACAGGTGCCCTGTGAATTGGGTTCCGTTGTCGCTGAGGACTACTTTCGGACATCCGAAGCGGGTAATGATCTCCTCGTAGAGAGCTTGGGTGACGGCCTTGGCGGTAGCCTTGCGGATAGGACGACACTAAACCCATTTCGTGAAACGGTCTTGGAACACGACCAGGAACGTATTTCCTCGGGTAGAGCGGGGTAATGGGCCAACCAGGTCTGTACTGACGCATGCCCAGGGTTGGCGGTTAGTCGAGGGTTGCATCTTGCCGGCTGGTTTCATTTGTGACGGCTTGAATCTCTGGCAGGAATCACAACTCCGGACATACTTGGCTACGTCGGGGAACATACCTGGCCAGTAATAGCGAGCGGCAATCCTGGCTATTGTCTTGGCAATGCCCATATGGCCGGCGGTGGGTGCATCGTGCATCTCCTGCAGTATATTGACCCTTGTCGGCTTAGGGACACACATTTTCCATGGGTTAGACAGTTCTGGCTCTGTCAGATCGTTGGAGTCCCAGAAATGGCGGTACAAGCGATCTTCTTCGATACAATAGTCTGGAAACATCTCTGGACTTCGTTGTACTTCTTCTTTCTTTTTGTCGTACCATGTGCAGACAGCTACTGGTTCGACGGCGGTCATCTCTTCGACATGTTCTCCGGTCTCCGTGCCTAATGGATCTCTTGATAGAGCATCTGCCACTTTATTCAGCCCTCCTCGGCGGTACTTGACTTCAAAGTCATATTGCTGTAGGAACATGCTTCAGCGGGCGTGGCGTCCTGCAGGGCTCTTGATGGAATGCAGCCAGCGGAGAGACTGATGATCGGTGATGACCGTGAAGTGGTATCCTTCCAAGTATGGGCGTAGCTTCTCGATTCCCCATACGATCGCTAGGCATTCCTTTTCGGTCACGGAATAGGCCTCCTCTGCGGAGGTTAAGGATCGGCTAGCATACGCGATGACGTGCTCGTTGTCCTCTGTGGCCTGCGTCAGGACCACTCCTAAGCCTTGATCGGATGCGTCGGTCTGCATGCTGAACGGTTTGTCGAAGTTGGGGCAGGTTAGGACTGGTGCTTCCGTGAGGCATGCTTTCAGCTTCTTCTTGTTCCGGTGCCCAATGCCAGCGGCGGTTCTTCTTCAATAGCTGATGTAAGGGTGCTGCTACTTCAGAGAATGCCGGCACAAATCGTTGGTACCATGATGCCATTCCGAGGAACCGTCTCAAACCTCGCACGTTGGTGGGAGCTGTTAGTTCCACAATTGAGGCCACTTTCTCGGGATCTGTCCTGATGCCTTCTGACGTCACTAGATGTCCGAGATACTTGAGTGATCTCCTCCCAAACTGGCATTTTTCTGGATTGACTCGCAGGTTAGCAGCACGAAGGCGACGGAACACTTCCTGCAGATTAGCGAGATGCTCCTCAAACGTGTTTCCTAACACGATGATATCATCCAGATATGCGAAACAATATGGGTCCATTTCCGGTCCGATAATGGTGTCCATTAGTCGCTGAAATGTCGCAGGAGCGGCGTGGAGGCCGAATGGCATAACTCGGAACTGGAATAGTCCTCGGCCAGGTACAGTGAAGGCGGTCACCGGTTTACTGTCTTCGGATAGTGCGACCTGCCAGTATCCTTGTCGCAAGTCGATACTGGAAATATATCGGGCGCGGCGTAGTTTGTCCAGGATAGCGTTGATGAACGGCAACGGGTAGGCATCCTTCATGGAGACGGAATTGACTTTCTGGAAGTCGATGCAGAACCTCGGCTTGCCATCTTTCTTCCGGACTATGACTACAGGTGAGCTCCATGGGCTCCCGGAGGGCTCAATGATATTCTCCTGTAGCATTCTGTCAACTTCTGTATTGATTACATCCTGCATTCTGGGATTCTGGGGACGGTATCGCTGCTTTATTGGCTCTGGATTTAGGAGACGGATCCTATGTTCCACCAGCGGCGTTACCCCATAAATTTCTTCGAATGGGCGTAATTCGTCCTGTAGGAATTCTTGTAAGTGGTCCTCTTCCTCTCTGGAAAGTGTCAGGGCCGGTCTTGGCTCAGTAACTCCAATGGGGAAGCATGGTACGGGCCGAACTTCCATTGCAAGGGGTTGGTTCTTTACCAAGATTTGCCCACTTCCTAGGTCGAGTCCAAACTGCCTTTTCCTCAATATGTCCATTCCTAGGACCATATCGGATGACAGTCCACTCAGGTGTCCAAAAGATTCCTTGAAGCGGTATTCTCCAAATCGGATCTCCACGTGATACGTTGCGGGGACAGTAACGGTTTCTCCATTGGCCAGTCGGGCGGAACTCGTAGCAGTTGGAGTTTTCGGTACTCCTAGCAGATTCCACTGCCTGGCTATCCTGTCGCCGACATAGGAGATTACGGCACCGGTGTCAATCAACGCTTCAGCAGTACCACCGGGAATCTTGACGGAAAGATGCGGTCGGTGGTCGGCGGTAGCGATGTTGGTGGTGGGTGAGGCGTCCTGGGGGCGGTGCTGCACGTGCCTCAAGTCGTGGCAGCGCCCTAATGGTTTTCCGTCCGTGGGCATGGGCAATCACGAGACATTACTCCGTCTCGCTTGCATCGGGAGCAGAATATCCTTGGGGCTGATTGGCATTGGCTCCTAAAATGCCCTGTCTGCCCGCATCGCCAGCACTCTCGGCTATCTTTGATGGGGCGGCGGTTGACTGGGCTGCCTTGGCTCATGACTGGCTGGACTACTGGGCTCCTAGGGGATGGTGTGGCTAGTTGGGCAAGCCTAGTGACCACTGGTGGGGCTGCCGGGGTCCTATATGGTGCCAAAAGCGGCGCTGGAGTCGTCCTTTGAGCTTGTTCAATCTCTGCTCGCAAAAGCTCGTACTCTCTGGCAGCTTTGGCGAACTCCTGACGTCGTTGAAGTCCGTCCTTTTTATTTCTCGCCGGAATTCTGGGTGCAGTTGCGGTACAGCCAGTTCAACTCCTGGTCTGGCGGAATTCCACCATGGCGGCGAATCAGCGTCTGCAGGTCGGTGATGTAGGCTGCCGTACTTTCTCTCAGGCTGTGTGTCCTCCTGCTGATAGCCGCTTCCAGGTCAATTCGGTAGTTGACGGGGAAGAAGAAGTCCTGAAAGGCGGTGCAAAAGCCTTCCCATCTCGGCCAGCATGCCCGGTTGTTTCTGAACCAGAGGGCCGGCATCCCTTCCAGTAACTCTGGCATAGCTTGTAGGAGGCGGTGGTCTGCGGTGATGCCTTGGGACTCTCGGATCTCCTCCAATCTTTCGAGGAAGGTGGCGGGGTCGTTGGTCCCATTAAAGGTCACTCTCCAGTCCTTTACTCTCAATGGTGCCATCCCTACACTCGTAGTAGGCGGCAGTGGGGCGGCCTGTGCTCCCACTGGGGTCCCTGTGAGCACGTTGCTCATGATCGGGTTTCCAGTGCCGTCCGTAATGGGGGTAATACGGGCGGCGGTGCGGTTGTCATGGTCGTCGTGGGGAACGGAAACGGGTTGGTGACGGTCGGTGCGGGTGATGCTGCTCGTCCTTCTCGGAGAAATTTTATGATCCTCCTTCGCTTCTCGTCGACGGTGCTGGTTGGATCCAAGCGAAATCTAGCGAGCTCGGTGTCTAGCTCCTCTTTCCGTAGTTGATACACCCATCCGACACGGGTGTCGTTGGGGTCGCTTCCTGCACCTGGACTCAGCGGTAGTGGGCATCCGGCGGGGCCTGTGGTGGTCACTGGCACGGCGATGGGGCTTCCTAGTCCTGTCGGCATCTTAGGCGAATACTCGGAACTCGTACGTCTTACTTGTCTCACAGTCGAAACTCAACTTCTTCAGCTTGCACGTCTTACTTGGTTCACAGTCGGCACTCAACTTTCTTGGGCACCGTACCTCCTATTGACGAACGGATGGCGGGGAGCGCTTCTGCGCACTCGAAAATTCGTTGAGGAGGTACCGCACGGACGCCTGGCTCTCTTCTGAGCCGAGTTTGACAATCTGTCAAAAATGACAGGTCGGTAGCCTCCAACGGATTTCGGTTCTATACACCCTGTGAAACTAGCTTCACGGATTTCCAACTGTCCTTGTCGTACGAGCTTTCTTTCTCTCTCTTCACCCACGTATCTCGTGAATGGTTACCCTGAAAAGGAAACGGATGACGGTAATCGGTTCTACACCCCCGGAAACCTATTAATCGAGGGGTCACTCGGCATATTGACTCTCTTTTGAGTCGAAGTTGACATCTGTCAAAAATGACAGGTCTCGGTATACTATATGACCGGTCCCTGCTCGGGCGCCAATTTGTAAAGGGGTTTCTCCCCCTATTATCAAACTTTGGCGCTTTTCACTATTCTCGGTTTTCCTCGGGCGCCACCTTTAGCTTTATAGTGGAAAAGGCCACTTTTGCTCCGGGCAGTCTCAGTGAAGAAAGACACTCCAGGGGTCAATATAGTCGTGACACTGTAACAGGGCCAGCAAGGCAGGCTTTAATTGCCTTCAACTGGGTTTCGGACCTGGGTGGCGACTGCGCACTAGATGTTTAAATTCTACTCAAGATAGTAATGAAAGAATACTAAGAACAGGATAAACAGGTATATTAAAAATAATGAAATACAGTGAGGGCGGCTGACGGCGGCCTCAAGTTATCACAACCAATGAACACATGGCAAGCACTATATACAGAGAAAGCAAGGAGGGTGTTTTCAAGCAAGCGGGGTAAACTTAACAACCAAAAGCTCTGCGGTGGGGTATTGTACGGACTCGTCTGCAGAAATTACCAGCACAGCATTGAAATGAATATGTGCCTCTTACGATCATGCGCACATCGCATCTGTGGTACTTACAAACATTTCCTGATATCTTCTACCTGATACAACATATTTACCAAACTCCGATCACACTGCTTCGGCAAGGTCCGGGACGGTCGTGGACTGCTTCGGTCTCTGGCTCTCACTCTGGATACTAGTCGGCCGCGTGACTGCTTCTGCTGGGCTGGGCAAGCTACTAATTCTTTGAAATATGTCGAAACGGAACTACGGCCGGCTTCTCCCTCTTTTCCGAATCCCTCTCGAACGACTTATATGCGCGCGCCGTTTTGTGGACTCTGTCGCTTGCGATACAAATTATACTTTCACAGAATAATTACCCAGCTTGTAAAAATCCTTCGTGCTTGTGACGTCAGCTCGGTGCGTGCGCCTCAACTGTACTCTCGTGCTTCTGGCGGAAAACTCTCTCGCGTGTGGTCTCTCGCCTTTGATCCAACGTCCAGAATATCGGCCTCCCTTCCTTCGTGACATCAACGGCTGCTCGGACACAGTGTCATGTTCTCGGTGGCGACGGCTGTGACGTCAGCTCGGTGCGTGCGTCTCTGTCCAGCCTCAACTGTCCTGGGTGGCTTCTATCGTGACGTCAGCTCGGTATCGTATACTCTTGGTTCGACTGGACTGCTGGCTCGGGCTGCTCTCGGAGGACTGCCAGCGAACTCAATATGCTCCGCGACGTTTATTTCCAATACCGATCGCTGTTGTTCCAATCATTCGTTCTCGATTCGCTGGCGCGCGCAATTACCAATCGTTCGTTCTTCACAACCACGCTCGCGGTATTGGCGTGAGCTACGGAGGGTGTTTAGCCTATTTATCGGGTTAGGGGTGATTCACGGATTTATCACGAACCTGAATGGTATTTCTAGACCTATTATTACTTTCAAGCGGGGTTTAATTCCTTACAGGGAGCTTTTGGCTGATAAATATAGCGGGAAAATAGTAACTTCGTTACAGAATGATAGGAAACGTATCCATCGTGCAAAGAATTCTCGCTGTAGGTTCATACATGGTTTGAAGAAATATGATCACATCAGCGTGAAATTCAGGGAGCTATTGAGACTCACTATGTCCAATAGGAGGAAGCTGCATCTTCTACAGTTCATTCATAAAGTATTATTAACTTCTGAACCCTCTGACATAAAGAATGTTCCTCATCATAGACGTTACTTTCATAGAATTTGTATTCGTTCGGTTCACACTTCAGATCTTCCTAAACACTGCTCTGAATTTCCCAAAAAAGCTTCAGCTACTGTGCCCCAAAGCAATATAACGAGCTACCTGATCAACTCAAAACTTTGCCTATCAAGCAGTTCCGTAGTGAAGTCAGAAGACACATATTAAACGGACAGAACTGGTGGACAGAGGGTGGAGTATATAAAATTAGGTATCTTTTACAAAGAATTAAAAAAAACAAAAAAAAAGTTCAATTGTGTTTGTTGTGTTTTCACTCTTTTTTGACAAATTTGGTTGATTTACTTTAGTATTTAGGTTCATGAGGTTAAATGGAAGGATAGCGTAAGCCAAACTCCGCCACGTTTATTCACCTTGGGAATTTGTACTCTGTACTTTGTAAACATACGGATACCCATTAGTTTATTTTGTTTTCTTTTTTTTTCTTTGTTCAGAATAGGAATGATTATTAGAATCAGGAAATTTCCTTTTTTGTCCTCAACCGTCAATCCCTGCATTATCATAGTCTTGATGATCATCTGGAATTACAGCTCATACGTTAAATCAGTGTTTCATTAGTATCCCTCATGCACCTTCAGGATGAGTAGAATGAGTATAGACGTATTCAGCTCCGTGGAGATTTCATTATTTTCTATTCGAAAACATTTTATCAATAAAATATTCATTAGGATTTGGAGACTATTTTGCTAGGTACCTAAATTTGTCTGTTTCCAGTACCGATATTTTCTAAAACCCAGAAATCAATTATTCTTAAACTTAAAATTAAAAATAAAAAAGATAATAAAATCAAAGCTCATTTGTTCCAGTCACTGATTCAACCCTGTAGCTAGAATGGCAGGTTGGATCTTCCAATGCATCAGTTCGAGTTTTTTGTCTTGGGCCATTAGAGAAAAATCACCATCTAGGCAGCAGCGTAGTCAGCAAAAGTGGACTGAAAAGTGTCGTCGACTAATCAGAAGTGAGGTGGTGAACACAGGGCATTCATCTAAACGAAAACTTGGGTCCGTAATGTAAAATTGGTGTATTCAGGTTGTAGGTTGTACATAGGATTGAATAAAATAACTAATAAATTATTTTTTTAAGACAAACTTTTATTCAAGCCGTGTACTCAAACGTATAGAATAAGACAATGATTTAATTATTTTTTGTTGAATTATTCGGTTTCAGATAGCTTGTCGTGCGAAGTGTTCATAAAAGTAGGTACCAATTAATTTGATTGGGCAGTGATTGGTTGGTAAGTAGGAACTTGTCAAAGTATTTAATTTCCACAAAGTATTCATAAAGTGGTTACCAATTAATTTCATTGGACAATGATTGGTTGGTGAGTAACAACTTGCCGAAGTATTAATATTATTACTATTCTCGCAACAAGCTTTTTGAAACCAAATAATTCAACAAATAATAAACAAATCATTATTAGCGATGAATTAAACTGGAGCCGTCCTCTCGGTTTTTTTTTCAAACAAAAATTCCATAATGCATTGTCATCAAAATTATAAACACCTGCAAAATCTCAAATTATTCGGACGACTAGAATTCGGTCAATATTCACTTGCAAAATTTGACCCAAACTAACAAACCAACGAACGTACTAACTAACAAGTGAAACTAAATAAAAGCTTGTAAAATAGTTAGGGAACATGACTCTCAAGGAACTGAACAGGATCGTACTAAGGATTGGGCCCAAAATGTTGGCCAGTAGTAAGACCGTGAAATTTGGAAAATTGATTTTGAAAATACCGGTCCCATTCAATAATATAAGTATATTGGAAAAAGTAATGGCAAGATGTAGCCATTCTTGAAGAGACCACTCGGGTAAGTTACGTTTGATTCATAAATCTAATCTCAAAAAGAATGATGAAAACCAGCAAATTCCCACATTTAGAAACTTCAGGTGTTTCTCAGAAAGAAATTATGCTGTTCACAGAGAGAGAGATCGTATTATTTCATACAGTATTCGAGTACAATTCGAATTGTTACAATGGAGTTAGTTGAGAAAGGAGCATTAATTCCGACCTGGGTGGTCTTGCGTATGAATTTCACCGAGTCAGGAAAATGGCTAGGCACCAAAATTTAACTTTGGATAGTAATATACGCTATAAGGATACTTGGGAGCAAATAAAAAAATTAGCGGGAATAACAGACTTACGGTGCCGTTCTCTAGAAGACACGTGGAAGAAAGAGTTAGTTGGGTTTTGGGGGTCGATTGGGAAGGTTTGCCGATGGGTTTCATACTAGCGAAATTTTTGAGTAATTTTTGGGAGCTAGAGCTCAGATGATATTAAAAATACGGAAATTGCGACGAGCGTTTAGTGTCGTTAGGGATACTATACGAGGATAACGGAAAATAAATCTGGAATCACTGGAAGATGGACAAATGTAGCCGGTTTTGTATGTAACCTAGTGCAAGATTAAATTGGATTTTGTGGGTGAGCATTTGTATATTTGAACATGGGAACAGTTGAACATCAAAACACGAAGAAGAAGGGGGTAAGTGTCTTTCAGCCACAATAAAGCTCAAGAGTTCGGGCGGAAGACAAATTTCACACAGTATATGGGTGTGACCAGCAGTTCAAGTTTAACAGGGTTATTTGGGAGTAAAGAAGTTGCAATTTCTAAGAGAGACACATCTTACAGCGAATAACGAAAATATTTTTCGAAGAAATTAATTTGTATTTCGTGCAGAAAAATTTATTTCAAAAATTCATAGCAGAGCGCTTTCCACTGTTAAGTCATCATCAGTGCTACCTAAAAGTAAATTTTTTTTTTAATAAAAATTATTTGATTTCAAACATTAATAAGTTCACGGTACAAGCATGTTATAATTCATCCTGGTCCAGGATTATTGTGGATTGAAAATTATTGGAAATAGATATCTCCGGCCAATATTAGTAGATATAGCTATGGGGCTCCGGGGCCACTTTTTCACTTTTCTAAAAAAGTACCCAGAATCTGGGGAAATTTCCTCTGACCCCGATGGAAACTCCCATAAGAGCCTGTGTATTAGAGAGAGAGGGAGATAGTGATTTTCCCCGATTTTTCCCCAGATCTGGGGAAATTTTCAAAAAGTGCCAAGGTCCAACGTGGTCATTTTGCGACCTCAAATCAGATCCTTGGGGAACACCCATTTTTACGTGCTCGAGGTCTATATTACCCTGGATTTTCCCTATATCTACTGTATTTTAGGGGTCAACCTGATGAATTTTTACCTTTTGATATTACTTTTTACTTTTCACTTTGTGATTTCAATTTTAGGTGATGGATTTCTCATGGATAATCGATTTTTCCCCAGATCTAGGGAATTTTTCAAGTGGGCTGTGTTTAGATTAGTCGTTTCAGGTGGATTTATAGGTTCAACCTGATGGATTTCTCATGGATGATTAACTTTTTCCCCAGATCTAGGGAATTTTTCACGTAGGTTGTGTTTAGATTAGTCGTTTCAGGTGGATTTTTAGGGTTAACCTGATGGATTTCTCATGGATGATTAACTTTTTCCCCAGATCTAGGGAATTTTT
>JAFIRS010006542.1:0-35670 GCA_018342105.1 Gonioctena quinquepunctata
TTTTTTATTGGACCTATAATACAATTTAAAATTTGGCCATTTTTATTTTTCCGGTAGTTTTCCGCTCTCAAAAGATTTATTTATTAGAATACTGAGAATGGGTGATAATTCTGATTGGACCTTTTTCACAATATATACATTCAGATTATCAAAACCAGGTGATTTTCTAGAATCTAAGTTAGTGATGATTTCTTCGATTTCTTGGCTAGTTGTTGGTTCCAGATAAAGAACTATATTTATATAAAGAATCATCTTCAATATTAGTAATGTTACCAGATATTTTTTCTGCGATTGTTACAAAATGTTCATTAAAATGATCACATATTTCTGTTTTTTCTTCAATTTTCTTGTTGTTGTTTAATATATAGTGGATATCTGATGTTTGTTGATTTTTATTGTAAAGAACTTTATTTATAAGTCGAGCCTTTCATGCTTGTTTGTGGTAGGGTGTTCAGAGTACCCCACTGATCAACGCATAAAACATACACGAAATTTGGAACTAGAAAGAAACGTAGCCTTTTTTCATAATTCCCAGTAGAAACAGAGTGATATATCGATACTTACATTCGACATAATTGACAGTAACCCAGAACAGTTTGTATTATTGTCAAGTCAGTGAACATCGTTTCAAAATGGATTATTCATTTGAAGAGTATACAGATATGCGTTCATGGTGATGTATATCAACATAGACATCCAAACTGACATCATCCACATTTCACAACTTTTATAGCTGTGCACCAACGATTGAAGGAAACTGGGTCCTTTAAATTCAGTAAACATCATTGTGGTGCGAATAGGACAAGAAGAGATAATTTTACGGAAGAACAAATTCTTGAACGATTAGCAGCGGATCCTTCTACCAGCACTCGGGCTATTTCGTATAGGTTACAAGTGTCACAATCAACAGTAAGTCGGGTAGCACGTGAACAACTATTGTATCCATTTCGCCTACAGAAGGTGATGGCCCTAGATGCTGGTGATTATGGCCCTCGTAGATTTTTTTGTAAATTGTTTTTGAGGATGTATAAAGGAGCAAACGACTTCCCTAGATATGTTCTATTCACGGATGAGGCATGTTTCACAAGAGATGGATATTTCAATAGTAGGAATAGCCATTTATGGGATGAACAAAATCCGCATGGAATATTTCGAAATGGCTACCAACAAAAGTTTTCAGTGAATATTTAGGTAGGAATTATCGGAAATCCTATCGTTGGACCATATCTCCTTCCTCCCCGTTTGAATGGACAGAACTACCTAGTGTTTCTTGAACATGTTTTACCTGGGCTATTGGTTCGTCGAAGAATGTGGTATCAATACCGGCCCATTTCCAATGAATCGTTCGTCAATTTCTTGATCAAATATTCCATGATCGGTGGATAGGTAGACTTGGTCCCATACATTGGCCTGCACGTTCTCCGGATTTAACTTCACCAGACTTTTTTTGTGGGGATACTTTAAATCCCTAGTACATGAAACACCTGTAGAATTTGTGGAAGATTTAACAACAAGAATTTTAGCAGCATGTTACGGAGATGCCAATTGTGTAATGAATAAAATGGTGCTCCATTTGAACATTTGCTTTAATGCCTTGTTTGTTTCTATCACTAAACCGTTTCTATAATTTAAGTAGATTTTAATACACAATAATTGTTTTTCTTCATCAAAAACATAATTGGATAGTATTTTCCTAGATAATTCAATCAGAAATGGCTTTGATAATGATACTCCAACATAAACTTCAACAAATTAAGAGTACTTATTTCAGTTTTTCGCAAAAACTATTTCAGACCCTAACTTTTATCTAAGTGGAGTATTATGAATTTGAGGTTGGGTTTGTTTGTCAGTTGATCTGTCAAAACAATCATATGCAAGAAAGTATGGTAACATATCAGTGAATCCACGACATCGATTCGATCAAATAATATGATGAATGAAAAAAATGGAGTTATCGGTCTCATTCCGACTCACCCGTACTATGTTTCCGATTCTCCCAACATTAAAAAATGTTCAGGAGGTTGACAGATATTCCGATATTTCGTAAGAAATTAGCATTATGCGATTATTGCACATAGGAAATTATGTCTCTACAAAGGACATATCTTCAGTTTTTCTCAATTATCTCAGAAACCTCCACTTTTAGGTTGAGTATCAATGAGCCGACCTGATGTCAAACGCTCATTTGTCCATTCACGTGTCCCAAGAATATATGAAGGAACATATGACCACATACCATCGTAACTACGCCACTGGTTTACGAGAATAAAAAATTATTACTTCAAACTAGCACGTTGATAAACCTTGATTGGTGTACCAAGTTTCAAATTTTTTCCTTCGGAAATTTTGGAGAAAACAAATTAAATCTTAATTGTTTCCGTTCTTCCTACACCCTGTATCTCAGAGGGGATGCATTTTAGGACATACCTTGATGGCAACTTTTCACCTCGAAATGAGGTGAGGAATCTGTAGTCGGAGTTTGTCGGTCTTATTCTGACTCACCCTGTATATTTATTTGTAATTTATGTTATTAAAGTGCAATACATGTTAAACTGAACTTTTCTATATCATTTACACAAAAGAAATAAAAGACTATTATTATATCAAATCCATAAATTTTAAAGACAACCCACATTCATCACTTGCATGTACACAGTAACAAAACCAAAAGTAGTCACCCCCACCCATATCGTTAAAAACCCGTCAAGTAGGAAATTTAACTCTCCCCAAAATTTCCAAGGCGATATTAATGTGGTGAAATTAGTATAACCTCCTCAACGAAGATTAATGACAAAGCTGGAGTTCAGTTAAGTGTTGATTTTCTAAAAAATTGCCAATAAAATTCAACAAGAGATCGATCCCAGCGATTTTCACATTCTCTTGGTTTGTACGATGACGGTGTCCACTTTTAGTTGAGACACCATGTGTATAGAATGTTTACTTATCGAGACGACCGACCATATGCTCGATGGCTCCGAAGACGTTCATTTGGACTGACTGAAGTTCACAGTGGAACATAAAAAGACGCAATAAAAAAATAAACGAAAACAATAACACATGTGTTGTGGTTTATGTTGTAACTCTAAACTAGACTGCATGCAAGAGATGGGAGATGGGCAGGACAGATAATTTCATTTACAGAGCACTATTTCGAAATATTATTACTTAAAAGTAAAGTTAGTTTTCCATTAGCTTACGATATTTTCACTTATTATCCCTGGAGTATTTCAATTATTTTCGTTTCAATTGTTCAAAAAATAACTTTTTCACCATAATTAGTATGTTTCCTATTGGCTGGGTTGAGATCGATTTTGATGCAATCCTGAAGTCCTTATCAAAAAACTTTTTTCCGTAAAACGAAATGTTGGAGGGCAGATTTGTTGCTTTCATTCTCAAAAAGGCCCAAAATAATATATAAATACATAGACCAATCAATAGATATTTTTTCGTGACAAAAATACTACCAGGAAAGACGTAGTTATATCCTGTTATGTTTCCCACTCCCAACTGTCATTGCTTAATTTGTTATTAACATTTAAAAGCTTTTTTTTATCGATTTGTTGAAAATATAAACAGGATGTTCATAAAATCAGATGTGGAATCATCTGCGACTGAAAGATAAACTTTAGTCACTATCTTCCATCGTCAAGATAACCTCTTGTGGGGTATTCATGTTGAAAAGGGAAACATTCTCAATTGAATATTGATAGAAAGATTTTTTTGTGAATTGAAAAATCATCGATTAAAATGAAGTTATTTTATGTGAATGTCTAACAGAAAACAACTACTTCAGCTAAACGTGGACATTGAACTACTCTGATAGATATTCTGAAAGGCCTAACTCAAAAAACTTAAAATTGGAAATTTGCATTTCCATTCAGTTAATTATTTGATTGACTGGAATAGAAAATCAAATAACTATCTGAATGAAAATGCAAATTTTCAATTTTAAAGTTTTTTTTTTTTGAGTTAAGGCCTTTTCAGAATATCTATTAGATGTAGTTCAATGTCAACGTAACTTACAAGGAATAGTTGTTTTCTGTTAGAATTACAAAAATAACTTCATTTTAGTCGTGATTTTCAATTCACAAAAAATATTTCTATCAATATTCAATTAGATTTTTCCTTTCAACATGAATCCACAAGTTATCTTGACGATGGAAGATAATGACAAGTTTATTTTTCAGTCGCGTGATTCCACTCTGTTTATGAACATCCGTTAATATTTTCAACAAGTCAATCTACCCATACGGTTTAAATGTCAGAAAACACTAATTTCAAAGTGTCTCTCCAAAGAAATGATTCTAACTTTTTCCATCTTTGCAAAATGAGATTGCTTTTGAAAAGTGTTTCCCATTTCTTCCGGTCTTCTGATGATCGTGGGAAGCGTGAAATAGATTTTCGTCGACAAAATGTATTGAAGACCTAGTGAATGCGATGTTTCTCCTGCGTCAATGTTACGAATGATTTCTGGTGAGTACTCTCTTTTTGGTAAACATTCTTTTTTTGCCCATTCATCTTTACGAGTTGTTAATCAAGACTGGAATAGAAAATAAAATAACTATCTGAATGAAAAGCAAATTTTCAATTTCAGATTTTTTTTGAGTTAGGGCCTTTTCAGAATATCTATCAGATGCAGTTCAATGTCCAGCGTGGCTTTAGCCGGGGAAGTAGTTGTTTTCTGTTAGACATTCACAAAAAATAACTTCATTTTAATCGTGGATTTTTCAATTCACAGAAAAATCTTTCTATCAATATTCAATTGAGAATGTTTCCCTTTTCAACATTTTTTTATTGTTTTTGACTTATAACTTGAAAACTAATGAAGCAATATCGCTACTTTCGGACGAATTGAATAGAATCAAAATTCAAAGAAAATGAGCATTGGCACAAATCGATCGGATTATTAGTAACGGAGAAAAACCGGAAAAAATCTGCGTTTTTTTTAATTCATAACACCACCATTTTCCAAGTTTTGAAGCAGTCTCTCCACCACATAGTAGTATTTGATATGTACTCTATGTGTGAAAAACTCAGGCTCTGTTGGATTATTAGTTTTGACATAATTGCAATTTGATTTTTTTAATGCACTTTATTGCAGCAGACCTGGATGTGTCATAGGTGGTCCGATTTCAATTTTTCTGAAAGATTTTGAGAGTTGAAGTATAGTACTACAACTCAAACCATCATGCCAGTGTGAAAAAAGGCATAGTTAAATGTCTCTATAATCGAGCCCAAACAGTTTGCAATTCCAACCAGAATCTACATGAAGAAATAAACCTCATAAAATATGTTCTCAAGGAAAATGCATATCCGGATCAGTTTGTGGAAAAAACAATCACTGACAATGAAAACAACTATCCACCAAACAACCAATTAACGCACTCCCACCACCTACTCATTTCACAACCAACATTTCACGATTTGTTGAAAATATAAACAGGATGTTCATAAAATCAGATGTGGAATCATCTGCGACTGAGAATGTTTCCCCTTTTCAACATAATAACTTATGTCCCCGGATTATCTGAGGAAATCAAACGGATTAGACATAGGTATGATGTGAGAATATCATTTAGAACAAACACACTAAGATCTATACTGAGACAAACAAAACCAAAAAACGCCGAAGAAAGTACCAAAAACTGTGTTTACAACATACCTTGTTCGTGTGGTGATAGTTATATAGGTGAAACGTCAAGACCATTAGAAGTGCGCCAAAGTGAACATCAGAAATCGACAAATAACCGGATCAAATTGCAGAACATATCCTCACATCCAATACCGATCATACATTGAATGGAATAGGACGAAAATCTTGATGAAATAACCACATCAAGAGACGAGAAAAAAATTCTGTTGAAAGGGGCCATACATGGTTACCTCTACTAAGAGAGGAAGCGAGATATGCTAATAAACCGATCTGAACAACACCCCATATATCAAATGAGCAATACGTCACTCTCAATTTTTTTTGGCAGATCTCAAATCCAAATTATTCAAACAATTAAAGGAGATTCAGAGGATTTTAAGAACGGGGCAGACCCGAAACGTCAATCGAAAACTATATAGAGAAGTATCTTCTGAATTTTTACTATTTTTTATACTCAAATTCAGGAAACGACAAGTTACTGACAAATTGAATCATTTTTCGATAGGAAATATAATTTGGTGATCGCAGTAACTCATCGGGGTGAACTAATTAGTGTGCCCTTTCTACACTTGTATACAGGGTGAGACAGAAGTACTTTGACAAACTTCAGCAGGTGATTTCTCACAATATACCAATATGAATTGTCCAAATAAACATATGCCCGGAAACACTTCGTTTCCAAGATACAGGGTGTTAAAGTTTTATTTTCGTTTTCGATTTTTTTTAAATAACTTTCGAAATACTGACCTCAATTAAACGAAAATTGGTATTGAGAGGTTTTTTGAAATGTCGAATTCGATCCTGATGTTCTTACTCGTAGGAGGCGCCACCTACACGTCTTTTTCTTTTTTGAAGATTCATAATTTTTTCGAGCGTTCTTCTAGCACGTTTTTCAGTAAAAAAAATCAATTTCTCTATCATATCTACGTAAAAAAGCTACAGTTGTTATAAGCAACTGTTTTCTAAATATTTGGACTTGAAAATTATTTGATAATCGATGAGTGTTGAAGTTATTACCATTTTTTTGCATTTTTCACAAGAATGCTTAGGAAATGAATTTGACGTTTAAGTAAGTAGTTTTGGTAATTACATATGATGTGACAGTTAAACGTTTTGTTGTTGTGTTGACGTTTCTGTAAGTTTTAAAACACTAATTTTGAAAAAATGGATTATATAAACAATAATGCTCATTTAGCCGATATGCATTTCGTTTATGGCCTTGCGGATGGCAATGCGCGCGAAGCAAGACCTATTTACCAGGAGCGATTTCCTAATCGAGTACTGCCTTCAGCACCAACATTTACCAGTCTCCACCGTCGTTTGGCAGAAACAGGTAGCTTCAAGAGGGCAGCTCATATCATTGGAAGACCACGAACAGTCCGAACCCCAGAATTGGAAGAAGCTGTTTTGAACGCTCTCGAGGAGAATCCAGAAACAAGTACAAGAATAAATGCTGGAGCTCTCAATTCTACTCAGTCCACAGTTTGGAGAATTATCAACGATCAACAATTTTATCCATACCATATCCAAAGGGTACAAGCTCTTTTGCCACGAGACTTTCCCCAACGCATTACAATATGTCAGTAGTTTTTGAGAAAATTTGCTGGAAATCCTCAATTTTTAAGATATGTTCTCTTCACGGACGGGGCAAACTTCTCCCGAAATGCTATCACAAACTTTCATAATAACCATGTTTGGGCTCTGGAAAATCCGCACACAGTTAGTGAAAGACATTATCAGTATCAATTTTCTGTAAATGTATGGGCGGCAATAATTGATAATCACTTGATAGGTCCTTTCTTTCTTCCGTTCGGACTGAATGGAGCAACTTACAGATACTTTTCAGAAAATGATTTGCAGGGACTTCTTCAGAATGTACAATCAGAAATTCTTATCCGCATGTGGTTTATGCATGATGGAGCTCCGGCCCATTTTAGCGTTGTAGCCAGGGAATTCCTTAACACTGTCTATCCAAATCGATGGATCGGTAGGGGTGTAGAAGAACCTAACCAGGCGTGGGCACCAAGGTCCCCAGATCTAAACCCGCTAGATTTTTATTTTTGGGGACATTTGAAATCACTAGTTTATAAAACTCCAGTAGCGAACGAGGAAGATCTAAGAAACCGAATAGTAGACGCTTGTGAAACAATAAGAAACACACCAATAATTTTTGAGCGGGTACGAGATTCAATGACTAGAAGACTGAATGCCTGTATCTTCGCTGAAAGTGGACACTTTGAACAATTTATTTCCCTTTATTTTATTTTATTCTACATATTCAAAATTTCTTGAATTTAAATGTTGATATTTCTTGCAAATTTTCTCAAAACAAATACAGATTTTGCACCCTTGATACAAAAATAACTATTTCAAACGAGTAAAAATGAATAGAATAGGTACAAAAAACCAAAACTACTTTCTTAAACGTCAAATTCATTTCCTAAGCATTCTTGTGGAAAATGCAAAATGATGGTAATAACTTCAACACGCATCGATTATCAAATAATCGTCTTGAAATTTTCAAGTTCAAATATCTAGAAAACGGTTGCTTATAGCGACTTGTAACAATGGTAGATTTCTTACGTAGATATGATAGAGAAGTTGATTTTTTTACTGAAAAATGTGCTAGAAGTACGCTCAAAAAGTAATGAATCTTCAAAAAATAAAAAGACGTGTAGGTGGCGCCCCCCTACGAGTAGGAGCAATAATAACATCAGGTTCGAATTCGACACCTCGAAAAACCTCTCAATACCAATTTACGTCATTTAAGGTCAGTATTTCGAAAGTTATTAAAAAAAAACCAAAATGAAAATGAAACTTCAACACCCTGTATATTGGAAACGAAGCGTTCCCGGACATATATATTTATTTGGACAATTCATATTAGAATATTCTGAGGAATCACCTCCTGAAGTTTGTCAAAGTACTTCTGACTCATCCTGTATATGTAAAAGTAATTGACCTATATTCAGAGTATACCTTCAAAGGTAATTTCAAAATGGTTTCCATTTGGAGATGGCAATAGGGATAAATTCAGGATATTACTTCCGACGTGACTAGAATTGTATTACGAAAATTATTTTCGAAAATGAAAAGGTGGAAATGTCGAGACAAATATGCAGAGAGGGAAAAGGTAATGCAAATGAATTTTCGTTGGCATTATTCGATTGCAATGTATATCACTCTATATTGTATTTTGGGAAAAACATTATTTTTAAATTTAAAAGATGAAATCCACCCCTAAAGGTAGCAAAAATATTGATCACTCACCCTCTGGTCCGTTAATAAGGCATAACTTTGTACTGGGTTCTTCAATTTGGATGTTTTTATTTTTATTAGATAGAGTATACCTCATAGTTGATCATATTCGGATTTCGAATGGAATTATCCACTCTTACGAGTAGAAAAATAGGGGATAATTGATTTTTTTCAGTTGTGAACATTGGCACACATATGTAGTTAGATAGATAGATAGATAGTTTATTTCACCACGTTACATAATAAAATGTTTGTAGCAAGTCAAAAAATAGCATAAAAGTAATAAAATAGCATAAAAGTAATAAAATAGTATAAAAGTAATGATCAGATTGAACAATTAAAATAGTATAAAATGATCAGATTAACAATGAAAATAGTATAAAAACAAGCAAGAAACACAAGTACAAAAATATAAAAACATAGATGACATTATAAACATTTAAAATGATCAAAAAGCAAAAACTCAAAAGATAATTTTTTATTGTTTTTTTGAATTTGGACATACTAAGAATTTTAAAATTATCGGGAAGATAGTTGTAGAGGTTGAAATCCAGAGTATTCTTTTGTGATTTACTCAAACGATAGCGGTTTGTTCGAATTTTGTTACAATGTCTGGTATCATAGTCATGAAGGTCTGATTGCTTAATTAATGAAGTTGATTTTTATGAATTTCTATGAGAACGTTGTACAAAAATAATGTGGGTAACGGCATTATTCTCAATTTCAAAAAAAGAGGTTGACAATGATCTCTATAACCAGAATTTGTTATTATTCTGATAGCTTTTTCTGCAATTTGAAAATTTTAAAGTTGCCCCAGAGTATAACACCATAGCTAATGTAAGAATGGAAGAGGGAGAAATAAGTTATTTTCGATGTATCGAAACTAGTTACATTTTCAGCTGACGCAATAAAAAAAGTGTTCTTGATAGTTTTTTGCTCAATTGGTTAATATGACAGGTCCAAGTGAGAGTACTATCGACAACAATCCCAAGTAATTTAACGCTATCTGCACTTGATGTAGCGGCAGAGCTTGTTGAAAACTGTAACTGTTGCGTTTTATCTGTATTTAGTTTGAGTCGATTTGTCACGAACCAACTTTCTGCCTTCTCATCGACTTCATTTGATATTCTAGATAGTTCAATCGCATTTTTGCCAGAGTAAATAAATGTAGTGTCATCGGCAAACAGATTTATATGGATGCATGAAGTTACTGATGTCATTCACGTAAATTAAGAACAGAAGTGGTCCCAATACTGATCCTTGGGGAACACCATGTTCAACATGTTTAAAATTCGAAATGCAATTATTGCTACTGACTGCTTGATATCTATTCGACAAATATGATTTTATGAGGGATAGAGATACTCCCCTGATGCCATGATAATATAGTTTCTCCAATAATATGTCGTGAGAGACGCAGTCAAACGCCTTGGAGAGGTCGCAGAGCGTAATAGCTGTGTGATTACCTTGCTCGAGATTGTCGACAACTTCACTCACCACATTGAGAACTGCCTCTGTCGTAGAGCGGTCCTTACGAAAACCAAACTGGGATTCTTTGAATAATTTATATTTTTCAAAATATGCGTAAAGACGTTGTTTAATAATAATCTCAATTATTTTGCTAAAAATGGATATTATTGAATGGGACGATATTGTTAACAAGAGAATTGTCCCGTTTTTAAATAAGGGAATAACTTTTGTAGTTAAATGCATCAGGAAAAAATACCACTTGTGAATATTAAATTTATCAATTCAGAAAGAGGCTGCAACAATATCTCGGAGGTCTCTTTAATGATATCACTATTTAGTTCATAGGCGTCTAAGCATTTGGAATTTTTGAGTGACTTGATTGCATTTTGAACGTCTTCTTCAGTCACTGGGCCCAGAAAAAAAGAGCTGCAGGGTGCTGGAAAATTTCTGAAATTCAGTAAATCCGCTTTGCATACCGTTGGAAGAGATTGAATGATATTTTCAGCAATGTTAACAAAAAAGTCATTGAAATGTTCAGGAGATATATCAGTATGAGTTCTTTTATTATTGTTTTTGTTTCTCTCAAAATTTATTATTTCGCCTTATTTCCCGCCGAATGAATATAATTGTCATAAGCTAATTTCTTAGAATTTTTAAGCTGGGCAATATAATTTTTCTTCAAAGTTCTATATGTTGACAATGACAGATCGCTATTGTCATTATTTTTGTTCTCCTACATCCGTTACAATCATTATATTCTATGAGAGGATAGAATGATATACAAAGTAATGACATAAACCAACCAGAACAACAAAAATAATTTATATTACAACAAATAGTAAAAGTAGAAAATCATATTATTTAACTGGTAATAGTTAAAGTAAGCTGGGTAAATAAGTATTTTGGAAGTAATAAAAAACAAGTAGGCAGTAATTAGTAGATTTCAGCCACAAAAACTTGAAAAATAAAAACTATGTGACAGAAAATTGAACCGACGAAATACGGAACTGAAAAGTAAAAAATAAAATAAACTTTCTTAGTCTCAATAACTAGGCTCCTAATGTAAGTAACTGATTTTGAGTCTGCACCAAACGAACAATCAACGAAGATCATTAAATTACTTCAAAAAAATTATCAGAATGTCAACTTCACGCAAAGAAATTTACCAGGATATACAACAGGAATTCGGCGAATTCTACAGGAAATTCCCCCTATATAAGCGACAGCAGGAATATTTGTTAATTGTACGTGACAATTCCGGTCTTTTAATTCCTCTGGAAATAACAAGTTTTAGATTAGTTAATGCAACCAAACTGCAGTTTGCCATTTCAACAGGAAAATAATGATGTGACAGAAATCGGAATATGATTTACTATTTACAGAATCGTTACATTGATTTAACTGGAGTTTTTCAGTTATTTTAATGAACTACCTTACTGTTACCGGAGCTGTTATTTCGATTTAACAGGAATTTCTTGTTTAATAAACAAACTAGATAGTTGTATTCGAAGCTTCGAACTTCAGTTTTTCATTTTCCACTGAATTAGATAACTGTATTCGACTTTTAACTTATAACCTGAGCTTTTACATGAATTTCCTGTACTTACCTAGTATTTAACTGGAATTTCTTGCATTTCCTATTCAATCAACTACATAGTTTTGACAGTAATTTCCATCTGAAGTTGATATTTTTTTTTCATTGAAAGTTTCCGGTTAAGTCTACCGTGGAGCATTGTTGTAATTTGGGTTACTTCCTGTCAGTATTCAAGTGCTATTTTGTAATTTTTGTAACGCATTCTGTTTAAAAAGTGACTTGCGAATATGTGTCTGGAATCAGGGGAGTATTTTCCATATATTTATTATAGAGTATCTCAACATAATTCTAACGAATTAGAGATACATTCGTTGAATACCAGTATGGAGACACTCCATAATACATATAAGAAGAAATTTTCCTGATTCCGGACACATATAGCGAATTTCATTACGGAATTACTGTCTACACTCTTACAATTTGTTCTAGGGAAAGTCAAACACTAAAAAATGTTACCTTTAAATAACAGCGAACTTTATGCAGCTGTGAAAAATGATTATTTTACAGGTTTATATGGTTCGCTATGCTTTAAAAGACTGAAATTATTTTCAGTGGCTAACTACCTCTAGGGGTGGGTGCCCGCTATTGTATTATAACTAACAATATATTGTTACAATCCCAAATCAGCAAATGAATACAAACTGAGGAATAACCCAGGTAGACAATTACAACTACAATAAAAGATATGTAATAGAACAATACCCATTAAACAGAGTAAGCACTTCTCATATAGGTAGGGTATAAAAAATATGAAATTAGAATGTTTAAGTTTAAATTTGTTTTTATTGAAAAATCAATACTTTGTTTGGAATAAATGTTACAACAGAAAAACGAAAAAAAAAATATATTTGGTGCCTTTCCGCAATTCCAATATTTTAACCACGATTACGGTTTTGCCATATAAGAAGTACTGCAAGGTAGGTATCATGGATAAAATATTGGATTTACGGAATAATTTTTTAACTAAAAGTAATAATGATGAACATATTAATCAACAATAATAAACCTAAACTAAAGGTAAAAGTTTTATTTGCAGCCCTTTCATCCTCATCACGTATCAAGACCACGTGTACACTATGTGTACACATTTATTTAAAGCAGCCAGAGAGACCTGAGAATTTGTCAAGCCGATTTCAAGATTACTTTCTGGTTATGAAATTTAAAATTGACAATAAAGTCAAAAAAAAATGTACATGACTGTTTGTCACACTACACCGAAACACGAACTATTACTTTTTCGACGCATGTTTCGTTGACCATCAACGTCATCAGGAGATGATGAGAAACGTGCGTCGAGAAAGTAATAGTTTGTGTTTTGGTGAAGTGTTCACTCTGTATAGTGTGTGATAACGCCAAAAGTTCCATCCCCAAACTGGTATGACTGTTTGTAATTGTTTAAACAAGTTCAAGAGTGACATTATTGAAGCAACCTCCTTGTTGGGCATTTATGGTAGGTTGTCCGATAAATATGCTTAGAACTCTTCAATTGATAATTCAGTCCAATTGCTGGATGTGTCAATAATGTAAAATCTGTATAGTCGCCGATGGTGTGATCAGAGTCCATCATATGTTTAAAATTTGTTTGTTTCTGAAATAGATTTTGAGCGTTTACCTAGTCTGGGAATGATATACTCTAAGCGTTCACATTTTCTAGCATGGAAATAACATCTGGCTTTATCGACATAGGTACTCGTAAGTATTTCTAAACATATGATGGCCTCTGACCCCACCATCGACAATACAGATTTTTCTATTATTGACACATCCAGCAATTCAAATGAATTGTCAATTAAAGGGGTTCTGAATATATTTACCAGAAGACCTACCGTGTCCAATTTGAAGTTGCTTCTTGACTGACATAATTTAATCAACTGCAAACTGTCATGTATTTCTTCTTGACTTTTGTTATCATTTTTTTATTTTATAACATACGTCTACTTGCATAAAAAAATAGGCAATAGGGGGCAACTCGAATAAATAGTTAGTTGACGCCGATATAACTATTTTTCTAATAAGTATCAGAATTCATTTCACAATCACTTCACTTGCACTTGCTTATGCGTAGGTATCCAACAACCAACACGAAACACGAATGACAAGATGACAAGTTACCGCGTCGGTGCGTATGTACTTCCCAGAGTAGCGGATTGAATTGTGGGATTTACAGGACTTCTGCTAAAATCAACGTTCTGAGCTGTTACACCAGTAGCGTGGATCGTAGAGATAACAGGAATATATTGCATGAATTAAAATACAGTCAGCTGAACAAGAATTATTCCGGTAGAATAATCTGAATTTCTGTGAGAGGAATGCCAAACATTCCTGTTGAATTTAATGTGTCCATACTGTTAGTCGTACAAATATTTCCTGTAACATTCACGGTGTTTCATTCCGGTTGCACCTATGGTTCCGACCTACGTATGTTTTACAGTCGTGTCTTGTAAATATTGCAGAGCATTATTCTATATTCACAGGAAATATTCCTCATAAACTAAAAGTTCCTTATTACTGTCATACTAACCATTTTTCTTGTTCATACGACTCAAGTCACTTTAACCAGAACCGGCATGTTAGATAGCAAGTACAGATTGTTCTCAGAACGGTTTTTTTTTGTTATAATAACAATCGTTGCGTTTAAAAAACAGGAATTCATTTAACCGGAAATTCCCGGGATTCCTTTTTTTCAGTGTCGATGCCATCATTTTACGCCTTACCTAATTCATTTGCTTGTTTGTTTGGCGCCGACTCAAAATCAGTTATTTACATCAGTTAGATAGATTAGCAACCATCACCACATATCGAAATCAAGTGCCTGCCACATTGATGTTTTTTTTTTTTTTTTTTATGTTCTGGTTCCCACGAAAAGGGATATCCTGTAATGTTCAGAGAACATCGTGGGAACCTAGGGAAAGGAGGTAGGAGTTGGTGATCTTCTTAAATTTCTGAAGGTTGTATGCCTCGGGGAACACCTCCCTAGGCAATGAGTTCCAAAGCCTCGCTGTTCGTTGGATGAACGAGTCTTTGGAAAGTGATGTTCTGCAGGTCTCCAAAGTGACCACAAAAGGGTGTGATGACTGAACTTGACGGGTTAATCTCGAAGAGACTGCCAAAGCAGGAACGATTGTTGATATTTCAGAAGAGCATCGCCCATGAAAATATCTATAAAATAGAGACAAATCGCCAACTTTTCTACGGTGTTCCAGACAAGTGAGCGAGTTTGTAAGCGAGGCATCACCGACGAGACGAATTGCCCTTTTTTGGACAGAATCCAATAGCCTCAGGATATGTTTAGGTGCCGCGCTCCAAATATGGGAACAGTATTCCAGGACAGGTCGGATCTGTGCCTTATAGATCATAAGCAGCTGACTGGGGGTGAAATAGCTCTTGGCACGAAACAGAAACCAAGTTTTGGGATGCACTTTGGCAATGGACCTCACGTGATTTTCCCAGGAAAGGTTATTGCGATAGTAATACCAAGCATCATATGGATGACTTCAGTGGTATGGTTACTCCTGACAAAGTTATGTTAGGCACAGCGAGATCGGCTTTTCTAGAGAAAAGACATGCTTGTGTTTTGTTTGCATTGAATTCTACCAAGTTATTAGATCCCCACTCGAGAATTGGGATCATATATTATTAACATTTCTTCCTCGTTCATTTCTGGTTTCACGGGCTGATATAGGGGCCCTGGAAGAGAAAGCGGTATGGAGGGTACTATCATCGGCAAAGCTGTGTACTGGACATGAAGTTGCTTTCAACAGGTCGTTGATGTGAAGTAGAAATAGTGTTGGTGCGAGAATGGATCCTTGCGGAACACCAGCATTTATGAGTAGAGTGTCAGATGAAACTCCATCGACCACTACATGGGAGACCTGTTTGAGAGAAAACTAGCAAGCAGAGAACACAGCTGAGGGGGCAAGCCATAAGACGGAAGCTTGGCGAGGAGTCCCTGGTGCCAAACTCGATCGAACGCCTTGGAGATATCTAATGCGACAGCTAAAGTTTCTCCATACTTTTCAATAGATAGCTGCCATATATGTGAGACGTAAGCGAGCAGGTCACCAGTTGATCTCTGATGGCGGAAGCCATATTGCCTATCGTTGACAATTCCTGAGTCTTCCAGATATTTCATGAGCTCGATGTTGATGGCTTTTTCCATGACCTTTGAAATAATAGATAGCAGTGCGATAGGTCTGTAGTTGCTAGGTAGGGCCTTTTTGCCTTTTTAGGACTGGCTGTACTCTTGCAATTTTCCAATTGGACGGAAATACCCCCAAATTGTAAGAGTGCGTCAGATCCACAGGCTTTGTTGGTGTTGAGACCCAGCAAAATCTTTCTGATAGGCTTTGTTGGTGTTGAGGGACCCAGCAAAATTTTCTGATAGTAGTTGGCGAAAGGTGATCTCGGGCATGTGACTGTCAATAGGTGTAATGTTCGGGGGTTGTTTTCCCGATGAATCCAGAGTGGAATTTCCAGCAAATAGGTGCGCAAAGATATTGGCTTTTTCCTGGGCAGTCGTTGCTAGTGTTCCATCTTCTTTGGTTAGGGGAGGAAATGAGCTGGAAGTGAAGTTTCTTCCCACAGCTTTGGCGAAAGACCAAAATGAACGGGATCCGTTAGGACATTCAGCAAGTTTTGATCTTATTTTGGCTTTGTGGGCATCTTTTGAGCATTCTATTGTCTCTTTACATATGCCTCTAGCCTCGACATATGCTGCTCTGGTCTCAGGGCCCGGATTTTTAGCCATCGATGGTATGCTGCCTGTTTGGAAGCCACAGCTCTAGAGCAGTTTCTGTTAAACCAGGTCTTATCGGATGATGTTCTTCTTTCAGTATTCGGTATGTAAGTTTGCATCCCCAACATGATGATTTCAGAAATTGTCTCAGCACATCGTGTTGGATCTACTGAAGAGAAACAAACTCTCTTCCATGGAAACGCTGAGAAAAACATACGAAGACCTTCCCAGTCGGCCGAATTGTAATGCCACATGAGACGGGGTGGTATTGTGCAGCTCGATGGTAAATGGAAAGAGCATGATGTGGAGATGAGGGTGTGGTCAGAGTTTCCAAGTGGGGCACAAACTTCTATTCTATACGGGTCAGGATTGGTGGTGAGGAAAAGATCTAGTGTATTGGCAGACTGATTGTTGACATCAGGGATGCGGGTTGGTAGCTCGACCAGTTGTTCTAGACCATGAGTGATGGCAAAGGCCTCGGCTTGACGACCTGCATCATCTGTTTTGTTAGAGAATTTTATTTTCCACTTTTAAGTTTGAAAACCTTTAAAGTGACTTGCTCAGTGGCCATAATGTTTCAGACACCTCAAATGACACTAATAAGTTATAGAACTGTGGAGTGGCTACCATAGATGGGAATTAGGTGACCACAACCATACACATAAACAATTTCAGTTATTCTAACTGTATAGTGGTAGATTCAGGGATGATTACGTGATAACCACCGAGTCGAAGTTGCAGTATCAGTTTCAGTTTCAGTTTCTCTCAAACAGGTCTCTCCATGTAGTGGTCGATGGAGTTTCATCTGACACTCTACTCATGAATGCTGGTGTTCCGCAAGGATCTATTCTCGCACCAACACTATTTCTACTTCACATCAACGACCTGTTGAAAGCAACTTCATGTCCAGTACACAGCTTTGCCAATGATAGTACCCTCCATACCGCTTTCTCTTCCAGGGCCCCTATATCAGCCCGTGAAACCAGAAATGAACGAGGAAGAAATGTTAATAATATAAATATGGACTTAGCAACAATTCTCGAGTGGGGATCTGATAACTTGGTAGAATTCAATGCAAACAAAACACAAGCATGTCTTTTCTCTAAAAAAGCCGATCTCACTGTGCCTAACATAACTTTGTCAGGAGTAACCATACCACTGAAGTCATCCATATCGATGCTTGGTATTACTATCAGCAATAACCTTTCCTGGGAAAATCACGTGAGGTCCATTGCCAAAAGTGCATCCCAAAACTTGGTTTTTTGTTTCGTGCCAAGAGCTATTTCACCCCCACTCAGCTGCTTATGATCTATAAGGCACAGATCCGACCTGTCCTGGAATACTGTTCCCATATTTGGAGCGCAGCACCTAAACATATCCCGAGGCTATTGGATTCTGTCCAAAAAAGGGCAATTCGTCTCGTCGGTGATGCCTCGCTTACAAACTCGCTCACTTGTCTGGAACACCGTAGAAAAGTTGGCGATTTGTATCTATTTTATAGATATTTTCATGGGCGATGCTCTTCTGAAATATCAACAATCGTTTCTGCTTTGGCAGTCTCTTCGAGATTAACCCGTCAAGTTCAGTCATCACACCCTTTTGTGGTCACTTTGGAGACCTGCAGAACATCACTTTCCAAAGACTCGTTCATCCAACGAACAGCGAGGCTTTGGAACTCATTGCCTAGGGAGGTGTTCCCCGAGGCATACATCCTCCAGAAATTTAAGAAGAACACCAACTCCTACCTTCTTTCCCTTGGTTCCCACGATGTTCTCTGAACATTACAGGATATCCCTTTTCGTGGGAACCAGAACATAAAAAAAAAAAAAAAGTCACTATAATGCTGCTTGGCAAGTTGCTGTTTGCTCAAAACAAAATGGTCATTTGTGATTTGTTTCGAGAATCGGCCAGGGAAACGAACGAATTCTCGTTCTGACCCCGTTATCTACACCCATGAAGCCGAGAGGCGATCTTAATTTAAATTCGCGAATTTTTAATTGGGAGCAATAACATTAATTTCTCCGCGCATAATAATGCACGGATCGTGAAAGTAAGGATGTGCAAATAATTGAACGATAATCAGGAGTTAGATAGTTATTGTAATTAGGCGAATATAGAAATATTTATGGCTTGTTTGCAAAACATCGGCGATCAAGTAGAAGGCAAACATTAAGTATTTTCGATCGGTGTAATCAGCAGAATTGTGGAATGATCCACTCGATTGGGACTACTGTAATTATTTTTATTGCTTTTGTATTGATTATACAGGGTCCGCAATAGAGTTGGCTACTAATAGAACATTTTGTTATTGATAATTTATTTCCCATATACAGGGTGATTTACGTGTGAGGTGCATTAGAGATGAGACTTTTGCATCATTAATTCTACGAAAAATATATATATATATATATATATATATATATATATATATTGTTATGTTATGAAAGACCAGAAATTAATTTAAAAGGAAAAAAGAAATAATTTCAATAAAAAACCCACAAAAATAATAATTACTTACTAGTTAGTAGTTCAAGAGTTATTGTTTTTACATATTTTTAAGATTATATTTCTTTTATGAAGCCTTTGTATGATATTGATAGATAAAAAATATACAAATACTATAATGCAATCATTCTCATACATTGTCAAGATCATTACAACCTATAATTGTTCAAAAGATAACAAAAAGGTCTAGATTCACAAAATCATTCTGAATTAAATGTGAGCAACAAAATTATAAGCTTGAAACATACAGTATATGAAATTGTACCTAACTAAAAATAGCCAATGGGAGAACAACAAACTTCTTGATGACAATAGCCAATCAGGGAACAGTATGGTCAGATGTAAGATTTGAAATTGTGAGAAAATAAGAACGGAAAAGTATCAGAGACAATTATCAATAAATATTGTACATAGTTTGCAAGAAAAGGAAAATATTTTAGTTAATAAGTTTTGACAAATAACCCCAAAGAGTGATAATGTGACAACAAAGTGCACGAATTTGAAAATTCAAATGATATGGAAAAAGGGAGAAATGGTATCCAGGTGACAGAAAACAAAGCCACGAGGAGATTGAAAAAATTTTTGAAAAGAACGCCACGTTCGTACTTTCGAGAAAAAAAAATTCAAAAACTTCATCAATATAAGGTAGTTTCTCTATTACAACCCAATCAACTCGACTTCAGGAGAATTTCAATAAAAATAAATAGCAGCAAACGACATTACCTTTTATGTACTCCACATGAAACTATTTCAAAGCTGATTTCTGGATTTGTATGGTTCCTTTCTGGTATTGGAGAGCCTGAGAGCAGTACATTGAGGAGGATTCAATTTCATGGTGCATATTGTAACAGCGACAGTTCCAGCGTCAGGTATAAACTTTTCTAGTGCACATTACAAACTGAATAACCTCACAAATAACTCGTATCATACCAGAAGAACTCTATTTCACTTTGATATTGAATTACTAAAGAATTTTCAACCTTCAAAGTAAAAAGTGAGGTTGTGTATTTTTTATTCATCACCGTTTCTCATGATTGTTCTTGAAAATTTGTAGAATGACCATAGTATAAGTTATCTATCGTAGACCAGGTTAATATAAGTTTTCCTGAATAAAGGAAATAACTGTTTTTCGACAATTTCTCGTTTGTTTTCCACAATGATCTGCAATCGTACTTGTGAACATTGAATATATTGAATTTGACATCGAGCAGTGGCTCTATTGCCTGAACCGGCTATCTGAGACAAAAGGCGTACCAACTGAGTTTAGTCGTGGTAAGAAAAGTGATAACAATTGGCAGCAACGTGACGAGAAATCAGTGACGTTAGCTAGCAATTATTATTCATAACAATATACTATACAGGGCAAAAATAGTTAGCAATCAATATTTCATAACATTATATATATATATATATATATATATATATATATATATATATATATATATATTTGTACATGCGGGTCAGAAAAAGGAAAAATGTATAATTGACCCAAAAGTGACATTGAGGGTACAATCTTTTATTTTAGAGAAAAAATTTTTTTGTTTTAAATTATATTTAATTTTGAATCCATTGTTTCATTTCTTATATTTCTAACAAGTATATCCACCAATAAATAGAAAATTACATTTAAATTTGCAGCTAGAAGTGATTTATCACTATTTGATCATCATGATAAATTCTTTTTTATGTTTTTCAGTATTATTTGTGACGCATTAAAATAATTTTTCTACTAAAAATTAAACCGACGAGATAGGGACCTGAAAAGTAAAAAATAAAATAAACCTTCTTAGTCTCAATAAGTAACTTCCATAAAACCTTCAATGTGGCAGGCACTTGATTTTGATATGAGGTGATGGTTCCCACGTTCTTGCTACCTCCATAAGTGATAACCACAGTTCGCATTTAATAAAAGTCACAACAAATTACAATAACATGCAAAATTCACCAATCCGCGCGATGACGAAAGCTAACCTAAGTTTTCTCAAATTATTTTATTGTGGCTTATAAAAAGTTTGTTTAACCCGTTACGTGAAACATGAATGATTTTATTCAATATTTTTTTTTTTTTATGTTCTGGTTCCCACGAAAAGGGTTATGCATTTTCGAAAGACAATTTCCCTTGATTTTGAAGTGACCGTGGATTGGTTCATGCGATGACGAAAACTAACCTAACTTCTCTCAAATTATTTTATTGTGGCTTACAAAAAGTTCGTTTTATCTGTTACGTGGAATGTGAATGATATTCATTCAATATGAAATGGGTTATGCGTTTTCAATAGACAATTTTCCTTAATTTTGAAGTGGTTGGATTGGTCAGCGCGATAAAAGATATTCATTCAAAATAAAATGGGATATGCGTTTTCAATAGACAATTTTTCTTGATTTTGTATTAAAAGGTTCATTCAAATAGGTCGGATCTCTGGCTTGTGCTCCTGCTTAATATGTATACTTCAATTGTTAATTCTGTTTGCATAAATGGCATCATTTCCATTACTTGTTAATTGATAATTGTTACTCGATACTTGATAATTGTTGATTGGAGCTGCATAAATCCACTATACTTGCTACATGTCCTTTTTTAACAATTAATGAACATGTACCCGCAATTTCGAGGTGACAGGTTTTAATAGCCCCTTCGTCCCTTTCAAAGGTATAACCTATTGCAATTTCAAGGTTATAACTTTGAAAGTGTGTGGAAAGTGGTGGAAAAGTTAAAAATTCAGTTCCACTTGGCACTTTATGATGGGAGGAACTTTAGAGTGGTATATTTACACTTTCTGCCACTTTAAAGTTATATTCTCCAAAATACGCCATATTTACAGGAATATGCTGGGTCGCCATTATTAGAGAAATGATCGAAATATTCAATAAAGATATATTTGTCATCAGCACTGCATCAAGCGTAGTAATTTTTTACGTAAGTATTTGTTTCAACTAACCAAGTTTATTAAAACAATGTTTGAGGGATTTAAGGTAGTTCCGCCACGAGACAGTTGAATTAGGAAATTATTTTCGACAGAATCGTTAAATTTCAAAGGACTTTTAAAATTAACAATTTTTTTGAAGGGGGGGCATTTGCCCCCCCAATCGACTTTAGAAAATTTCTTCGTTATAGGAAGACGGCGACTCAAAAAATTAATATCCCCGAAAAGCGCAACAAAAAACAAAAATTTCAGACCCCCCCTCCCTCCTCCCCTCACTAGAAATCATACGTCATTGTAAAAAATTATAGTTTTTTGATAAAACTTCAATGGACTTTTTTGTAGTACTGTTTTTGAACTTTTATTTTTGAGGGGGTAAAGGGGGGGTATCGTTAAAATCGATGAGGTCAACAAGGAGAAGGAGTTTTTTTTTCGCATTCAGACCATCAAATGGTCCCCCGTCCTTCTTCAAAAAGTCCCCTGGCACAATCCGCATTTCTCTACGACCCCCCCTTTAGTCTGTGCGCTTCCCCGTGGACTATTTTGAATAACGAGAGTAGTTTTGATTATATCTGTCAAACTAGATGGTCAATCACTTTGATTTTTTTTTACAATATCTGTGATATCCTGCTCTAGCTCCTCCTCGTTTTTCATAAACTTCTTGATTTTAGTACTAACGGTAGAATTAATAATGTGCTGTTTGCCTATGCATGCGGTCTATATGTTACGTGTTAATTGAGTCTACTTCAATTATATATATATATATCTCGGGTTCGGGATGGTGAAGCTTGTTAAAATTTTATAGAGGTGTTGTTCACATGTTAAACAATACGTATGCCAAATTTTTATAATTTCCTAATTCAACTGTCTCGTGGCGGTACTACCTTAAGTACATAATTTCAGAGGCGAGTTATTTCCAAAATTATAATGTTTTTCTTAAATAAAGTGTATTCAGATGGCGCGTGCTCACTATTCCCATAAAACTTTCAATCCGTTTCAATTTTATCCCCATCAGAAGTATCCAAATTCAATATACTCACGCGTTTGTATGTTTATATGTTATATATTTTTATAGTTGATCGAGTATTAGAAATGAATCAGGCAAAATGGAAGAATGAGGAACATTTATCACAAAAATATGTTGCTGAACAGAGATCGAGCTACATATTATTTACACAAACGCAGTCAGTTGTTTAACGTGTCTAGTGTCGGCCACTACATATCCACGTTTTTGCCAGGTGACCACAACGGGGTTGGAATGTGGCTATCTGAGATCCAGGAACGTAGATCGGAACGTAGCAGCCACCAAAAAAGTGTTCCCCATTTTGGTAGCCGCCACGTGATAGAACCGTGTATATTACGTGGCTGTGGTTGTGGTCAAACACTTCAAAGTTTTCCAGAATCGTGGCCGCTACGTTACAACACTACATATTTCATTTATCGCTCCAATTACAGAAAGACCCTGTATATGCGATAGATTAGCGACAAATTAGCGAAATTTACTGTATTATGCCTATTTGCTTGTTATGGAAGTAATAGGTATAAACTATACGTTTGATAGCATTTAGTAGATATTGAATTTTTTTGATAAAATAATGTTTTTTCACAAAAAAGTTGAGCGACAAATTTCTTATTGTGGTAATAACTGTAATGACTATTTTACCAGCTCTTCACAGAGCGACTTACAACTAGAAGCTGATACTATCAACCACTACTCCAACAACAATCTGCCTGGTGCAGGACTATTTAGGTTCACACCTATCAGTGAAACTGACATCTATAAGCACCTTCTTTCTATAAAATCGCGAGCTATTGGTGCGGACTCTATAAGTGTGAATATGCTACTTCATGCTTGTCCATCTGTCTTAGAGCATCTCTGTCACATTTTTAACTACTGTATAAAAAAAAATACCTACCCATCTATTTGGAAACATGCTGTTGTCCTCCCTTTACCAAAAATCAGTAATCCCACTGAACTCAAATTTCTTAGACCTATTAGTATTTTATGTGTTTTGTCCAAAGTCTTTGAGAAGATCATACATGCACAAATGAAAATCTACTTAGAAGATTATAATCTCCTACCTCCGCACCAATCAGGATTCAGGACTCATCACAGTTGTAATACAGCACTTTTGAAGGTGACAGACGATATTCTCAAATATTTAGACGATAAAAAGTTGGTGTTACTTGTATTTCTAGACTATACTAAAGCATTCGATAGAATTAAACATGACCTATTACTAGCCATACTACACTATATTGGTTTCAGTGATTCTTCTGTTATGTTTTTCAAAAATTATCTATACTATCGTTATCAAACAGTCAAACTCGATAACCAACAGTCTGATTTCGTACACATCAAAAATGGGGTACCACAAGGATCAATTTTGGGCCCGTTGCTCTTCATTTTGTACACTATTGATTTACACAGAACTTTACATTATTCTAGTAGTCATTTTATGCAGATGATGTTCAACTATATCTTCCTTTAACCGAAAGTAACTTAGCCCTCTCGGTTCAGCATATGAATGATGATCTGACTGCTATAGTCGACATGTCGAGCAAACTATGTCTCTATCAATCCTTCAAAATCAAATGCCATACTGTTTAGCAGAAACAAAGACGTCCGAATCAGGTGTTTACCACATATCAACCTCCGAATCAATGACGAACTCATTCCAGTCATAGATACCGTTAAAAATCTAGGCTTATTTATGGACTATACTCTGAGGTACACGAAACATGTGAATACTATCATCAGAAGAGCATTTTGCAATCTGAAACTTATCTACTCTAACAGATCCTTTCTAGACAAAAAAAGTAAAATAATCTTATGCGAAGCCCTAGTCTTGTCTCACTTAAATCACGCAGATGTTGTCTTCGGCCCAGCCTTACTCAAATCGGATATAAACAGACTACAATTGGTACAAAATTCATGTGTCCGTCTTATCTGTGGTTTAAGGAAACGAAATAATATATCAACCCCTTTGAGCGAGCTGGGTTGGCTAAGTGTCCAAAACGCATCTATCTGCATTCATCTGTGCTGTATCATAAAATCATCCTCGAGAAGAAGCCACCATACTTATTTGAAAAGTATCGTTCCGAACAGACGTCCACAATATTAATATAAGATTCAAGTCCAAATTGACACCACCTTTGCATAAAACCTCTCTCTATCAGTCTTCATTTTCCTACATGATATCACGGCTATACAATAAGGTACCAGATGCTCTAAAAAATACTTCCATTGGACTCTTCAAGAAAAAAATGAAAAAACTTCTGTTGATGGATGATATACATTTATAAGTATTCCCGCTGTACATCTACACTTATAAATAAAATAATTATCCATGTTTAATATATCCCCATTCTACGTGTTCAGACATACTAACATATCATTACTTACATTGTTTTTTTTTTTTTAAGCCTTACACATTAATATTATATAGATATATTGCTAGATATTGTAATTTAGCTTTTATTATTTTTTTTTTTCTTTTCATTTCTATTTTCCATTAGTATATTAGTATAAAGGTTGAGTGTAAGAAAGTATTTACCCATCTAACACATGGGTAAACGCTAACTCTGCCCTTTGATAGTACTAGAATCACATTTCATGTATGATTTATGTCTCACTTACTATCAATAAAAACGATTATTATTATTATTATTATTATTATAAATTAGCGACAAATTGGCGACAAATTATGGACCATTCGTTACTTTTCACAATTAGATAGATAGAAAGTGGTTCTGCTAGCTTCATATAAACCTAGCAAAACCATGTTTTTTTTTTTAAAGAAGAGCGACAAATTTTTCGAAGCAGTATTTAATTACCGATGAATTAGCGACAAATTATGGCATAATTGGAAATTCGAAAATCGCAAATGATTCTGCTAGGTTAATGGGGGTTTATTTTTAACTTTTTTAGCGCATCAAAGAGGTTTTTTTTACTATGTATTTTATTTGGCATATTCTTCAGAGTGTATGATCAGTTTTTTATTCGTTTTGTCTGGATTTAATACTCTAATGTTGTTATTTTTGTTAAAACGTTGTTTTTTATCTGTTTTTCGAATGTTTTCCGACTGGTTTGGCATTAGAGTTTTCAAAATTGGTAACAAAGCTGCAAAGGTTGAGTCTCATTTCTGTCTTTTCTTGTTCATGCAGATGAGTTGTGTGCGCTTTTATCGCGGCAATGATATCATGATAGGGCTTTTTTCTTTTGGTGTATTAATAGCAAAATTAGAACCTATGGCCAATATTTCTTTGATGTCTTGGGGTATTCCAATATTAGTTTTGTTTTCTAACCATTCATCGTTGTAAATTTTTCTTGGAGGTCTTAACTCATCCAATTTCCAACTGTTTACCAAAATCCGTCTTACATAAGAACACGCTTATTTCATTATCCAGCCAATCAACCCCCCTCGGGTGCGCCCCTGCCAGTACGGCTTCCTTTTCTAGAAACTAGAGAAATTGGCCGATTCTATGAGTGCTGTATCTGACCAAAAACAAACACTGCCACCAGACAGCTCTAATTTACTCAGACGACTCTGCAAAACAGTTGACGCAACCCAGAGCTGCAGAAGACGAAAGACAAACCCATATCATACCACCTTCCCGCCCATGTATCAAATTGCTCCATAATGGAAGGGTTCGAGCTTGCCGAAAGGAAACGGCCAGCCAAGCGCGATAATAAAAAATTAAATAACCCACCCTCCGTAACACTCCGCGTGTACAGACTGAGAGACGATCGATGAGAAACCGAGAAGCTGGAGAGAGAGAGCGATTTGCCCACTCCCAGTCTGCTCCCGATCCCCCTTTATAGGCCGGTCAATGCCGACCAAATTTTAACACAGTGACAGTTGAAACCACAAAATTTTCGAACTGGCAGTAGCGGCTTGTGATACCTCATTTGAAAGGTCTTTTCATTCTCCATACCAAAATCTTATGGTTTCAAAATTAATTGCGAAAATTAACATACAAAAAAACCATTTGATTTACGAAACGACCCCGCACCATCCTTATGGAAAATGGCTTTCGGTTAAATTTCCTGAATTTTTGGTATGCTGTAGATTTTGACTTTTTCGGCAAAAGTGTCCACGGGCACTGAAAAATCCACCGACTAGTTTTCGAGATAAAGGGTGTGAAAGATGAAAAGTGAGGCTTTCTGCTCAGAATTTTTTACAATTCCGATAATTGACAAAACGCCTATTTATTCGGGGAATTACCAAGCCTCAATGATGTACAATGTCACGTTGTCCTCGTTTCCATTATACTTTTTCGTTTTGTGCTCTAAAACAGGGTGAACAAAAAAAAACAATTCGATTAATTCTAAACCAACTAGTGTGAGTTCTCTGATGAAAATTGAAGATTTAATTTAGCCTGGATAAACTCCCTCAATCTGAATCGAAGTTAATTGAGATTATTTTTTTCACAAGGTGGTTCAAAAATAGGGGTACGTTAACCCCTCGTTTTTTCGTTCGGATAGGGGAGAGCATGTCATATACAGTGAGACCCATTTAAAATCGAACCACCCCTGTAAAATACGCATTTGTCAGTCATTCTCAAAAACAATTTTTTTAAGCTATCATCGAAAACTGTATCTTGACACAAATTTTCATAACTTCAGTTTCATTTCCAAGGCACTCTATGGTTTTTTTTCTTCGTTAAAAACAGCAAAAGTTTATTAGACAATTTTTGTTTTGAAATTTGACTAGACCACTGGATTTGTAGTCGTTATAAATGAAAACCATGAAAATTTCATTGAAAAATATTGGTTAACAACGAAGTTACAACAACTTTAATTTCGGAAACAAAGTATTTGATATTAATTTTCATTCAGATTATAGACATATTTGATATCTGGCAACACTGCCGATACAAAGTAGAACACCAGTGAATTTGTACAGCGAAAATCCGAAGTCAATAGCTCATTCCGTTCTACAGTTATAACTCCTGAAAGTATGGTAATGTGAGCGATTTCTGGTGGAAGCGATTTTGTAATAAAAATGTATTCCCTTAATATCATTTATTTAAGTTTAGGTTATAAGTGTATTCGAAAATAACAGAAAATTAAAAATGCATTTTCAAGTTATGCAGTTTTCAGTAGCCGATAAAAACGAAATGAACCGAATTAAATTTTGAAGTATCAAAATTATTTATTCAATAATAAAACAGAAAGCAGGACAAAAAAAAGTTCATTTTTTATTCTGCAAAACTCAACTGACACAAGCTTTTAGAGAAGGTATCAATAATTTGAGGAAAGCTGAACTAATACATTGGGCATAGGTATTGTACTAAATCAATAGTAGGCTGTGATTTAGTACACCACAAATCGCTCACATTACCATACTTTCAGTAGTTATAACTGATGAACGGAATGAGCTATTGACTTCGGATTTCACTGTACAAATTCACTTGTGCTCTACTTTGTATCGGCAGTGTTGCCAGATTTCAAATATGTCTGCAATAAAAATAAAAATTATAATCGAGTACTTTGTTTCCAAAATTAAAGTTGTTGTAACTTCGTTGTTAACCAATATTTTTTATGAAATTTTGATGGTTTTCATTTATAACGACTACAAATCCAGTGGTGTAGTCGACTTTGGAAAAAAAATTGCTTAATAAACTTTTGCCGTTTTTGACAAAGAAAGAAAACCATAGAGTGCCTTGGAAATGAAAATAAAGTTATGAAAATTTGTGTCAAGATACAGTTTTTGATGCTTAATATTAGAAAAAAATATTTTTTGAAATTGACTGAAAAATGCGTATTCTACAGGGGTGGCTCCATTTTAAATGGGTCACACTGTATATATATATATATATTGTTATGTTATGAAAAACCAGTTATATATTTTAAAAAGAAAAAAGAAAACAATTTCATAAAAAAACACAAAAAGAATAATTACTTAATAGCTATTAGTTCAAGAGATATTGTTTTTACATATTTTGAAATTCTATTTCCTTTATTAAGCTCTGTATAATATTAATAGATAAAAATATTCAAATACTATAATACAATCAATTTCATACCCTGTCATGATGATTACAACCCATAATTATTCAAAAGACAACAAGAAAGGTCTAGATTTACAAAATCATCCTGAATAAAATGTGATAAACAAAATTATAAGCTTGAAACATACAGTATATGAAATTGTAAGTAACTAAAAATAGCCAATGGAAGAACAACAAACTTCTTGATGACAATAGCCAATCAGGGAACAGTATGGTCAAATGTAAGATTTGAATTTGTGAGAAAATAAGAACGGAAAAGTGTCAGAGACAATTATGATTGAATATTGTAAATAGTCTGTAAGAAAGGAAAATAGTTTTATTTATAAGTTTTGACAAATAACCCCAAACAGTGAAAATGTGAGAACATAGTGCGCGTATTCAAAAATTCAAATAAAAAGGAATGAGGAAAAATGGTATCCAAGTGACGGAAAAAACAAAGCCAAAGGAGATCGAAAATAATTTGAAAAAGAATGCCACGTTTTGTTAGAAGGATAAGAAAAATTCAATAATTTCAATAATTATAAGCAGCAAATTACATTACCTTGTATGTACTCCATATACAAGTATTCCAAAGCAGATTTCTGGATTTGTATGGTTCCTTCTTTGGTATTGGAGTTCCTGAGAGCATTGGATTGAAAGGGGATCCAAATTCTGGGTGTGTATTGAACAGCGACAGTTCCAGCGTCAGGTATAAACTTTCCTAGTGCACATTACGAACTGAACAACTTCACTAATAACTCATATCCCATCAGAAGAACTTTATTTCATTTGATTTTGAACTATTAAAGAAATTTTCACTTTCAAGGTAAAAGTGAGGTTGTGTCTATTTATCCATGACCTGTTTCTCATGATTATCCATGAAAATTTGTAGATTGACCATAGAATAAGTTATCTATCGTAGGCCAGGTTAATTTAAGTTTTCCTGAATAAAGGAAATAATTGCTTTTTGATACTTTGTCGTTTGTTTTCCACAATTATCAGCAATCATACTTATAAACATTGAAAAGATTGAGATTTGACATCAAGCAGTGGCTAGTGGCTCAATTGCCTGAAGCGGCTATCTGAGACGAGAGGCGTACCAACTGAGTTTAGTCGTGGTAAGAAAAGTGATAACAATTGGCAGCAACGTGACGAGAGAACAGTGACGTTAGCTAGCAATTATTATTACATTGCAAAATATATTATACAGAGCGAAATTAAATTATCTATCAATATTTCATAACAAAAATCTAATATCATAACAACTATTGTGTTAGCAATTATTATTACATTACAATATATATATATATATATATATATATATATATATATATATCAAACATCCTTCAATGTTAAGAACGTCGTATAGTAATTCCATGTATACAGGGTGAGTAAAAAGATACAGTCCAAGTTTCTTAGAAAAATGCGGTTTTTTCAATGAATACCCTGTATTTCGAGAAAAAAACGGTAAATTTCCTTGAATTTTTGATATAATGTACGGTTTGAGGAGTCCGATATATTGTCATCAATATCAGCATAGGTCTACGGACTCGTTTGTCGGCTACATACTTTTGAATGTTCGGATTTTATTGATATCCATATACTCCAAGAGAGACCAAAGTGGGCTATTTTCAAGCAATTCTTTTTGTTGAAAATTATTCGGTGTAGATTAGTGCGGCATCTATTCCAAAAATGCAATACCCTATATATGGTCAATGAAATGTCTTTCATTTGAAAGCCCTTTTTCCAAAGAAACTAGAGAAAATGTAACTGTATCAGAAGTAATAACCCCAATTTCCCATTGTTTGAAAGGTAATTCAATTTGAATGGTGGGGGTATTATACCTCTCAAAATTCTACAAGAAAGTCCGCGATAGTAAAATATCTACGTTTTGTGAATATTTATTCAATAAACTAATTTTGAAATATATTTCAATATATTCTACACAAAAAATATGAATAAATATGAATAAAAAACTTTCAAAAACAAGTTTTTACTGAAATGCGCTAAAAAGAAAAAAATCTTTAGGGGTGTCACATTATTCTGTGAGTAATAGATTCAAAAACTTGTCGCTAAAGAATTCATATTTGTATTCAAACTGAAAACTTGCCGCGCAATGCTTTCGAATCTGTTACTCTCAGAAGAAATTATTTTTTCCTTTGTAGTGCAATTTAATGAAATCTTGTATTCAAAAAGTTTTTTATTTATTTTTTATTAATTTTTTCATTATATTTGACAAAACAATTGATTTCTGACCCCAAAAATTCTTGCATACCAATTTTGAATAGAATCGAAATTCACAAAACTCGGCCGCCATTTTGAATTTTCTAATTTGGACAAGAAAAGAATGATTTCCGACCCCAAATATCCATTTTGATTAGAATCACGCCATAAATTCCTCGGCCATTTTTGCCGCCATCTTGTTTTTTATATGAAAATGTCATAATGCATTGTCACCGGAATGATGAAGTTTGTAAAAAACACTTTTTACATTTACTAGTCTAGAAAATGAAACATTGTGTGAAATGTTCGTGCTTTATGAAAAATATATAATAATGATAATTATTGAAGTTATATAGAAAGCTTCTGTGCGAATGGAGAATATATATCACTTCGAAAAAGATTAATTTTGGAAGAACAATAAACATTTTCATATCAACAATTTTCTAACGTTCATAAAAATGATAATTGTTATTTAAGACATTTCATCTAGTTTCCTCTGAAATTGATAGACACTCCGATAACCCGTTTCTGTGATTTTTTCGGGAATGAGCATAATATTTTCTTCAGTATATATGACTATTTACGAAATACGACCAAATTAGAGACAGACTTCCGAAACTCTACTTTTTTATCGTGATACCGAGTTAATGGGCAGCAGAAAATCAATGTTATGTTCCTTTCAGTAACAGCTAATTATCGGAGAATTCATTTGGAATATTAGGAAAACTTGTTTACCGTATTTTCTCCATACATAGTAGAATAGGCCTCCAGGGGATACCACTAAAAAAACGCACTGGCAACTCTACCTCTGGGGTGGAGTGAAAACTTTGAAAATCCAAAAAATTGCATGAGATTCATTGATTTCTAATACATTAGTTCAAACTACCCCTTTACATCGCACTTTTTATTACGTAGAACTGTTCGAAAAAAAAAACATTTCTGTCTCCGATGGAATATATATATGGGTATCAATAAAATCCAAACATTCAAAAGTATGTAGCCGACAAACGAGTCCGGAGACCTATGCTGATATTGATGACAATATATCGGACTCCTCGAACCGTGCATTATATCAGAAAATCAAGAAAATTAACCGATTTTTTCTCGAAATACAGGGTATTCATTGAAAAAAACGCATTTTTCTAAGAAACTTGGACTGTATCTTTTTACTCACCCTGTATACATGGAATTACTGTACGACGTTCTTAACATTGGAGGATGTTTGATATATATATATATATATATATATATATATACATATATATATATATATATATATATGTATTTTGTAATGTTATGATGAATTTAAAAAAAAATTGTTGTTAATTTTCCCTGCTTTGGGGAATAATTGTTATGATATGTGTGATTGATAATTATTTTATTTTATTATTATTATCATATAAATATATTTTTGCCCTGTATAATTTTATTGCAATGTAATAATAATTGCTAGCTAACGTCACTATTTTCTCGTCACGTTGCTGCCAATTGTTATTCCTTTTCTTACCACGACTAAACTCAGTTGGTACACCTTTCGTCTCAGATAGCCGGTTCAGGCAATAGAGCCACTGCTTGATGTCAAATTCAATCTATTCAATGTTTATAAGTACGATTGTAGATCATTGTGGAAAATAAACGAAAAAGTATCGAAAAACAATTATTTCCTTTATTCGGGAAAACTTATATTTACCTGGCCTACGATAGATAACTTATGCTATGATCATTCTACAAATTTTCAAAGACAATCATGAGAAACGGTGATGACTAAAGTATACACAACCTCACTTTTACTTTGAAGGTTGAAAAATTCTTTAATAGTTCATTATCAAAATGAAATAGAGTTCTTCTGCTATGATACGAGTTATTTGTGAAGTTATTCAGTTTGTGATGTGCACTAGAGAAGTTTATACCTGACGCTGGAACTGTCGCTGTTACAATACACACCAAGAAATTGAATCCTCCTTCAATCTACTGCTCTCAGGCTCTCCAATACCAAAAAGGAAACCATACAAATCCAGAAATCAGCTTTGAAATAGTTTTATGTGGAGTACATATGAGGTAATTTTGTTTGCTGCTATTTATTTTTATTGAAATTCTCTTGAAGTTGAGTTGGTTGGGTTCTAATAGAGAAACTACCTTATATTGATGAAGTTCTTGAATTTTTCTTTTTCTAAAGTACGAACGTGGCGTTCTTTTCAAAATTTTCCTCAATCTCCTCGTGGCTTTGTTTTCTATCACCTGGATACCATTTCTCCTTTTTCCATATCATTTGAATTTTCAAATTCGCGCACTTTGTTGTCACATTATCACTCTTTGGGGTTATTTGTCGAAACTTATAAACTAAAATATTTTCTTTTCTTACAAACTATTTACAATATTTAATGATAATTGTCTCTGACACTTTACCGTTCTTATTTTCTCACAATTTCAAATCTTACATCTGACCATACTGTTACCTGATTGGCTATTGTCATCAAGAAGTTTGTTGTTTTCCATTGGTATTTTTAATATTTATATACTGTATGTTTAAGCTTATATTTTTTGTTCACATTTTATTCAGGATGATTTTATAAATCTAGACTTTTTTGTTGTCTTTCGAACAATTATAGGTTGTAATCATCTTGACAATGAATGAAAATGATTGCATTATAGTATTTGAATATTTTTATCTATCAATATTATACATACAATATTATTCATAAAAGAAATAGAATCTCAAAATATATGTAAAAAACAATTAAAATAAATTACTGGTCTTTCATAACATAACAATATATATATATATATATATATATATATATATATATATATATATATATATATGACATGCTCTCCCCTATCCGAACTAAAAAACGAGGTGTTAACATACCCCTATTTTCGAACCCAAATTGTAAAAAATGAAAATGTCAATTAACTTGACCCAGATTGAGGGAGTTTATCCAGGCTAAATTAAATCTTAAATTTTTCATCAGAGAACTCCCCCACTGGGGGTTTTTAAAATTAATCGAATTGTTTTTTTTGTTCACCCTGTAATAGAGCACAAAACAAAAAGAATCATGGAAACGAGATCAACGTGACATTGTACATCATTGAGGCATGGTATTCCCAGAATAAATAGGCGTTTTGTCAATTATCGGAATTGTAAAAAATTCTGAGCAGAAAGCCTCACTTTTCATCTTTCAGAACCTGTATCTCGAAAACTAGTCGGTGGATTTTTTAGTGCCCATGGACACTTACAAAAATTCAGGAAATTTGACCGAAAGCCATTTTCCATAAGGATGGTGCGGGGTCGTTTGCTGCATTAAACTAAAAACCCCATAATGAATAGCTTTCTGTTCTTGATAATCAGAAGACAACAGAAACAATTTCAGGGGCCTTTTTGGGCAGTATCAACTGAAAAAAAGACATAAAAACCTATCAACATTCTTCATAGTTGGCAGCATACAGTTTGTTGTAGCGTTTTTCGTCAATCAGATTTATCCATCTTATTGTCTGTTATTGAGTTTGATTTTTTATAAAAAAATTCAAGTTTTTAAATTATACCGGGTGAGTGAAATTCGAGTAGATGCATGGGGATCTCGGAAACGGTAAGAGCTACAGAGAGGGTTGAATGGAGGTAAAGTTGCTTATTATGGAGCTCATTACTATGATGTTGAAAAATCTGAGCTAGCCCTCTCACTTTCAGAGATTACAGGAAAAACGAAAAATTTGATTTTTGTTTTTCACTTATATTTTAAGGGTTTAAAACAATAGATTTCCAGAAACTCTTTTTTTCTTTGTCATTTTTTAAATTTTAAAAGGGCTGTAAAAATATGTAAACGAAAATGTTCTACAGGGGGTTGTTTTTCCTTGGGCCACCCCTAACCATGAAATTTTAAATACAGACCTGGATTTTTCATCACTTTTTTTAGGCTTCACAATCATGATAAAATATGGATAGAACATCGAGTTCTGAAAATGATCAATTTATCAGACTTTCTAAGTTTTTTTTTCATTTTTAATATTTTAACGACGGGAAATCGAATAGAGACAAATTTATTGATTGGGAAATAAACCATTACACCATTGGTGATGTATAAAGTAATATACAGGGTGGGGCACCCCATACGACACGGTCCCTGTAAACCAAACCATTAATTTTTTCGATAATTTCTCCATTTCATTATTTGTAGATTGATTAAGGCTGCAAAAGGAATTTATTTTGGAGTCTACAGGGTGGCTCAAAAAAGTGTGACATATCCAAGTTGTGTTTTTAAATGGAACACCCTGTATTTCGTTACAATTTTCAAAGGTCAGGGGAAAAAAAATATGATTT
>JAFIRS010006543.1:0-35667 GCA_018342105.1 Gonioctena quinquepunctata
CAATACTTCGTCATTCTGCGTTTCTTCCGTTTTCGATACGCCATTCTCGTCGTTTTCGTCGTTTTCGATACGCCATTCTCGTCGTTTTCGTCGTTTTCGATACGCCATTCTCGTCGTTTTCGTCGTTTTCGTCGCTCTCGATACGCCATTCTCGTCGTTTTCGATACGCCATTCTCGTCGTTTTCGTCGTTTTCGATACGCCTTTTCGTCGTTTCGTCGTTTTCGATACGCCATTCTCGTCGTTTTCGTCGTTTTCGATACGCCATTCTCGTCGTTTTCGTCGTTTTCGATACGCCATTCTCGTCGTTTTCGTCGTTTTTTCTATACGCCATTCTCGTCGTTTTCGTCGTTTTCGATACGCCATTCTCGTCATTCTCGTCGTTTTCCTTTCGTTACGCCTTCTCGTCGTTTTCGATACCAATACTGCGCCATTCTCGTCGTTTTCGATACCTATTCTGAGCCATTCTCGTCGTTCTCGTCGTTTTCGATACCAATACTGCGCCATTCTCGTGCCGTTCACGTCCACATTCCGTCGCCAACTCGTCGTTTTCGATACCTATACTGAGCCATTCTCGTCGTTCTCGTCGTTTTCGATACCAATACTGCGCCATTCTCGTGCCGTTGACGTCCACATTCCCTCGCCAAATCGAAGGCCTTATCTCAGCACAGGCCGTTTGGCGGTGTCTTTTCACCCAGGCCATACCGTGTAAGTATACGGCCATTTCGTCACGGGCCATGGCCATACCCGTTGCCGCCAACCATATCTTTGAAGTCTACGGCCCTCTGCCAACCGTATCTTTGAAGGAGGCATTCGGCTATGGACCACCGGTGAAAACTATCCAACGGTGTCTTGAAGTCTGCCGTTACCATTCTGACCTATGACGTCTACCAACTCCGCCAGGATTACGTCACGGAACACGTTCCCTGGTGGGCCAACCCCCAAATTTCAGGCCCAACCCTTGCATCCGCACCCCCGTAGCAGGACCAACACACCTATGCCACGCACCACTGTTTCAGCGACGTACGCACCCACTAGCAGAATCAATCCCCGAATCCACCACCAAACCTCCACCGCCGTCTGCGGCCACCCCGTCATGAACCCACCAACGACCGTTGAAGTATACATTCCGTCACCAATCGACCCGCCAACGGTGTCGTGAAGTCTGCCGTCGTCATTTTGACCTTTGACGTCTACCGACGCCGCCAGGATTACGTCATGGAACACATTCCCCAGGTGGGCCAACCCCCAATTTACCCCCAATCCACAGCCACTGGCCAACACTCAACCGCTCACATATGCCAGGTGCGGGACCATGTGGCGGGAGGTGCGGAGAGGTGCGCTCGTAGTGACATGTGCCAAAGTGACCCCATCCCTGCTAATGTTTCGAAATAATAAACTAGTTTATGCTTCAAAGTATTTTTTTATTTTAATAGCTCGCAGTATTCTGCATGCACACACAACTCACACAAATACATTTGCACAATCAATATGCTCAATTCAAATTCAATATGCTCAATTCAATACATTTATTAAATTAAAACTATTCACTATCACTGTGAAATACATCGTTCAAGTCTTCTATGCACTTCTGGTATGTCATCATGACAGCTTCCTTGGTGTTGTGGAATTCATTCAACTCCTTCTCTGCATTCTTGCGCAAATCATCGTTATTTCTCCGCTCCACATCAACTTTGGCTAGCAGAGAATCATATTGATTTTCAACTTTTGCCAAGTCTCTTTTCATGATTGCAATGCGCTCCTGAAGTATACTTATGGTTTTCATGTCTTCTTGCAAACTTTGATCCTTTTCGTCACACTGAGAAAGGATAGCTTTCTTATCAAGGATGCCTCGTTTCACCAACTTTTTCATTCCAACACATTTCTGCAGGGGGCTATAGGATGAAAGATCAACAAAATTCAATAGTGACATTGGTAGGGAATCTGGTGTACAAGATGATGATGATGTCCTTGAATTGCTTTTCTTGGACCTTCTTTTAGCCTTGGAAGAAGTAGACTTTGGAGCCATCATTGCGGTAACGTCGACTGTATTTTTCCTCCTATTGTTCACTCGTTTCACTTTCTCTTCCCCTTTTTTATTTTCAGTGATATGTATGATTGGGGGTGAAGCACAGGCTGGTAATAATTGAGGCATTCCAATATTGGATTCCAATTCACCATTTGTTGTTGGTACGTGTCATCATAAGAAACTCATCCATATCAAAATGTTCTAAATCATCTGGCAATGTAGCGGTAGAATGTTCGAATCGGTTCAGCCCTGGAACTGCATCATTTGCCACATACTGGTCAGTGCCATCACGCAACAAAGTTGACAGAATATTGCAACTTTCAGCGGTATTCATTTCAATAACTTTAATGATATTTTCAAACCAAATGTAAGAATCAATGATTGAAACTTCAATGTGTTGTAGTTGGCATGTGTGTCACCTTTTATACATGTGTTCGGAACTCTCCTCCCATCTACACTCGTGTTTGGGGAAGGGCACTCCCCCCACTTCTAACTGTATTCTCCTACTCATTCGATATCTTTAAATTGAATTGCATCTGATTCATTGCTTCACTTACTTCCAAAATGTCTAAAGTTATATGTGCAGCTGACTCGACTACTGGTCCAGCGCAATCCTGAAGTTACACTAAATCTCCGGCTAGTGCAACTATCCAGGACAATCATGTTAGTTCATCTTCGATGACTATAGAAGAGTTGATGAGAGAAATGCGAGAAAGGAGACGACCACAACCGACCATTATATGGGACGATAATTTGGAGCGATGGGTGCCCAATGAAGAAGAAGATCTTCAAGTCAATATACCTGCAGAAGATTCAAACTATGACTCGGACGAAACAATATATCTGCAATCGGATGAAGAGGTCGACTCGGATGAATCCATAGATTTTTTATATCCATAGTATAAATAGAAATAAAATGAAAAAAATAAAATAAAATGTTTTTTTTTCATTGTGTCGGGAGGTTATCCTCAACGAATTATATATATATATATATATATATATATATATATATATATATATATATATATATATATATTGTTAATCATTTCATTTGAATTGTGTTGGTTGAATCAGTCACACCACACAGCTGAAGCACTATGAAGCGAGTAGTGATAAATGAAAATAATAATGTAACCTACTATTTGGTAACTTGGACTTACGCTCATAAACATGCCAGAAAAATGTATTGGCAATATGTGGCAGCAGATCGAATGAGATTCCGAAGAAGAATAAATGAATCTGCGAACATTATTGATCCAATATTGAATGCCGTTCATAGACTGAAAATATTCCATCAAAGATTTTGTGATTGATAAATAAATGTATAGTATAAACTATATAGCGTCATGTTTCATTTTCCCAAGTGAAATCGAATATTTGTAGAAAATCTTAAATTTATGATATATCATTGTGGTCCCATATATATATATATATATATATATATATATATATATATATATATAAATATATATATATATATGTTTTGATTTCCAAATATATTTGAAAATTAATACTTGATAAAGTAGAGAGTGGCGCCCCGTGCCCACCCACCCCGTGGATGGTGCCCCAACCTCGCACCATCCTTGTGTGTACCTACCCATGAGAATGTACACCCCAATATCTAGTTTACCCCTCACAAATAATCATCTAACTCGTCTAAGAATACGACGTCATTAACACAACCACAATTTTCATTGCATTCGTGGACGTTTTCATCAAAATCCCAATCGATGGAATCTTCAGATTCGTCAGAAGACGAAGTGGATGAGTCTGAGTCTGAATCTGACTCATATGATTGATCAGAAGAACTCACTTCATTCACTTGAATGGAGCCATCACCAGCTGGCAACTCAATAAACTTGGTTGTGGTGAATCACCACGTTCCAACATATTACTAGTGGAATCGGCAGCGGCTTTGGTTACTTCTGACATGATGTTCAGAAGTGAGGAAATGATCGACATGTGATTCTATTTATATCATTCAGAGGAGTGGAGGGGATATGTCAGGAGTGGAGGTAAAGCGCGAAGTAAGAATGTAGTCGATCATTCAAGTTTCAAATAGACTTATTTCCATCAGTAATTTAAGAATATTTTTTGTAAATACTGAATGTGATTTCACTAGATATTATTTTTGTTTATTCTTAACTTCATAACATTATGTTCTCTGTTCCCAAGTGATATTGAATATTTGGGAAAAAAATATAAAAATTTGTCATATATCATTGTGTGCGCACCGATGTTCTTCAACTTTAATCATTCTGATGTATAGCTGTTGTATTATTAAATAACATTAATTTTTTTGATGGACTTGGGGTGGCGCCCCGCGCGTTCCCCTGTGGATGGCGCCCCAACCTCGCACCATCCTGTGTGTACCTACCCGTGAGAATGTACACCCCAATATAAAAGTCCACCCTAATCCTCGATCATGATGACATCATCATCATCGTCTATCACGATGACACCATCATCATCATCGTCACTCACGACCAAAACTTCGTCCTCCGGCTGTTGCACTGCCGGCTGTCTGCGTCCCGGTCTACGGAAATGCATTAAGTCCCACCACTCATCCTGCTCATTTCTTTCCCACTCCGCATCGCTCACACAGTCGCAGTACTCATTGCAAACATGGTCTTCGTTCATACCTTCCACATCGCTAAACCACCAATCGTCATCTCCATGAAATGATCTTCTATCTATGGTTGATGACGAAGATGACTCGGAATCAGAGTCAGAAGTCCAATCCGCTGGAGGTCCTGAAGTTGATGCTTCCATATCCATATGGCCACTGGTAGAGCTAATCTCCACGACTTGGATGGGACCATCATCCACTGGTAACAAACTTGGACGTGGTGAATCACCACGCTCCAACACATATTCACTCGAGTCAGCAAAGCTTTAGTTACACCTGACATGTTTATCAGAAGTGAGGAAATGATCGACATGTGATCCTATTTATATCATTCAGAGGAGTGGAGGGATATGTCAGGAGTGGGGTAATGCGTGGAGTAGAAATGTGATCGATCATTTCGAGTTTCAGAAAAGTCCAAGTCTCACTATTTAGTTAAGAATATTTTATGTGTAGACTAAATGAGATTTCACTAGATTTTATTTTTATTTCAACATTGATCTATTTGCTTTTCAGAAGAAAAATTAATTCGAGCTCAGAATTTTTTTATTAAGACCAATTTCACCATATGCAGAAATGTTTATTGTTGGAAGTAGAAAAATTATAGGACTGTTATTAGGAAAGGTAATTTATTCAAAAAAGTCAACACAAAATAAATTTATATTTAAAAAATATACAATAAATACAACTATCATTTATGATCCATTATTTCAAATGAAACTAGCTATTGCAATAGCAACATATATCTGCCAATTTCACTTGAAACAATGGATCTTTACAGCGGGCACAACATTTCGATTCGATATCACCCAACTTCCTTCTCACGTGCATATCAAATGCCCAACACCGTTGATGGAAATTGACCATACCGCTAAATGTCGAGAAGCAGAGAAAACATAAATTCCGCAGTCCATTTCTTGTCATCACCTCGGTTAAACTGTAATTGACACAGTAGAGGAGATCATCCTGGTGGGCGACTGATGCGGTATTTATTTCTCTGCCTCTGGACAACACCTCATCCAGGTCGTCGGAGATGTCATCACCTAGCCCCTCATCATCGGCAACCAAATGATCGTCTTCGTCATCCAATGCTCCCTCATCATTGACGGCCTCCACTGCTGCTGCTGGTTCTGCCTCTGCTGCATCTGCTTCACCTGCAGCTTCTGCTTCTACTTCTTCTCTTTTTGAATATTCAATTCTTCCATCATGTTGACAACTTCTTCAACGGCACGTTTGAAACACATTTTGATAATTCTAAACAAGATACAAGTTTTCGAATGAAGTCCTACCATTGCAGGATTTAATTTATATGATTTTGATCTTAATCCCACTCCAAGAAACTCACACATACCGAAACTTGAAGATGAGTCGTAGAAATAACTTCCATACCCCCTCCCCAAAACATCCACTCGCCTAAGGCGTGTAAACATCACCCATCCTGCATATTGCCAGCGCATGCGCTTTACGTGGACTCCTCCTCTCAAGGAGTGGGGAAAAGGCATAAAACTACGAGTGCTGGATCGAAACAATCATTCCTTCGACTCTGCTCGCTGGTATCTATCTAACATTTTTAGCTTTGTTTCAGATTTCCATCATGAAGAATTCCACCCCATCGCAGGATGCTTCCGCTGCACTGACAATCATGAATATCATGGCTTTGGCTCGCCCTGGAGGAGATAGCGATAAAAGTGATAGTCGTGAGGATGCTGGTGTGGCGGACCATCCCAAAGAGAAGGTGAAATACTTCAGGATGATGATAGATTATCACAATGTTCTGAATTAAATAAGCCATGGCCAACTATTTTGTCACCTATACCATCCCTGGACGGTGCTGGACCATCGAAGTTAAGCATGAAGCGCAGGTGTTCGGATTCCGATGACGAATTCACCACGAGACCTCCTTCGGTGAAGCAACTAACCAAAAAGCAGGCTCCAATAAAGGCAAAATATTCCAAGAGAGGATCTGCCAAGTGTTCGGGACTGCAGAAGTTTAAGGATGGTGTGAGGAAATACAGCCCTTACGCCATGACAACTGCACGGGCCACCAGTAACAGGTGGCAGCGAAATGTAGTACCCGACACAGCCATCGTAGTGGAATCCCTAGCACCGGTGGCGGCTAAACCGATCGATGGTAATTATCGTAGACCATCTGCTGCTTCATCCAAACCTATACCAACATCGTCCAAGGTCGAAGGTGAGAAAATAGTTGGAAAGTCGAATCCATCATCGTCTTCAATGGTTGACTATTTATCTATCCCTAGTCAACAGTTGCGGGAGATGATGCATAAGATGGAGCAAGGTATCGCAATGTCATCTGTTGATCATAATGAATTGATCCAAAGGAGATCAAAACATGATGAACTGATCATTGCGTCTAACGAACTCCGTCGACAAGCTTGTGAAGAGAAGAAACGAATTGTAGAGCTGGAAAAGAATGAACCTGAATATCAGATGAAAGTTCTAGTTCTTCAACAATTCAAAGACTTCTTAGGGCACATCGTGATATATGTGATAAATTTCAGAAATAAATTTGAATGATGTTAGATTGATAATTTTGAACTGTGTCGATTCCCCGACTTAATGAAGTAGATGTTGGAGGGTACATTCTGAAGGTTGGTACTCACAGGGTGGGTGCGAGTTGGGGCCCCACCCTCTACTTCATTAAGTCTTTTTATTTTCATATCATATTGCAATTCTCATATTACATAAACTATTTTTTACTCTTCAGCTACAAATCTTATTGAAACCAAAATGGTAAGATTTCCTATATCATGCATTCTAACTGTTCTGATACAATGCCAATAAATGTTTACAAAGTTCCCACCCAGAGTTAGAGCATATTTCAACAAATTCAAAATAAAACATACAAGCTTCATTTATTTCTTTTATTTCTTCCAAATAATTCACATGAGAAGACGTCATTATTATTTTCAAGTACATCATATATTTTCACATATACTGAGGATCTTCAATCACATGTTGTGTTGGCAACCAGGCGGTGGGAACACTCAATAATGGTTGATCAGATATCCTTCGATTTGGTAGGAAGATTTCTCTGGTCTAAAATCTCTGTTTTGAAAGATTCACACCGTGATGGTCTCCATATGGACGTGCATCCATGAGTGGATGAATTTTTCTTCTCCAACTCTATCAATCTTTCACATAGGTATATTTGTGGCTTCAAGAATTTCCTGCTTAACCACATTTAGTTTTTCTTCCGCATGGATATTTGTGGCTTCAAGAATTTCGCTTAACCACATTTAGTTTTTTTCGAAACGATGTGACACTCGTGGTGGTGGTGATGCATTAGTGCATTTCCTTTTGCGACCAAATTTGTCTATAACATTGCTCATCTTTCCACTAACATGGATAAATTCACACTGATCATTGTGACAAAGATCTAAAGATATATAAGCCTCTATCCGGACGAATATAAATCAGTCCTATGAGGAAAAACGTTTCCAATTTCATTGAGAGATCATTCAAAAAGAACAATGTATATGTTCACCCAAAATTCATTAACATATATGAAATATCAGACATATATGAAATTCTAATATAAAAGTCATCTCAGATATATAGAAATGAATCTACGTACCCTCAATCTAGCGGTTGACCGGAAAATTTGCGCGAATATCGCGGCTCCGATCGAATTACGATCGATTTATCCGATCGAATTATCCGCGCATCAATCGCGGCCACATTAATTTAATTCGCGGTTCGAAAATTCGACCGCGAAGCGAACGATTTCCGGGGTGTATCCCGAAGCGGATTTCTACGCGAAGCGGACTTTCTACCGCGAAGCATTTTCCGAAGCGGTTATTCCAAGCGACATCTTATCTAAGTGGTCAATGTCCATACTGTTTCCCGGCCGCGATCCGCGGTTTAATTTCAACCGAACCGCGATTCGATCAACGGACTAATTTAATCTGCGGCAACGAATTAATTTAATTCGCGGTTGATTTTCGCATCCGCGGCTAATTGCAAAATTGATTCAATTTTGATGGATTCACTACTTCATTCAAATAAAACACAATGGTATGCCTAAACTTATTTTCCATTACTAATGTCAATGCTATATTAAATTATTTAACAACTCAACTTGCATTTTCCAGTTAATTGGATGCGAAGATATTATTCATTATTCTGCCTAATAATGCGATTAAATAATCGAATTACTTTCCAATTCACATATTCCGCGAAGAAGACTTTAACATGTTATGGAACATTACGAATAGTTTCACTGAAGATGGGACTATCTAGTAAGCGTCAATGCCCATATTTGATTCACGGCCGCGATCCGGGTTTGAAGTTCAACCAACGCGATTCGATCCAACGATAATTATCTGCGGCAAGAATTAATTAATTCGGTTGATTTTTCCATCGCGAGATAATTGAAAATGAGGACGAGATTAAATTGATTCATTTTGAGGATTCACTATCATTCAAATAAAACACAATAGATCCCAATACTTTATTTTCTCATAAATTAATCTATATACTACCTATTTAACAACTCAACTGATTTTCCAGTTAATTTGAGTAGAATGATATTTTCAGTTATTTCACTCAAAATGATTAAATAATCGAATCTACTTTATTCATACTTTTTGAAAAGTTCTATGTTATTACATTACGAATAGTCATTGGGATCGCTGAATCAATGTCATTGTGACCAGAGTTTGTGTTGTATTGGAATTATGAATCTTTATCATCATCATATGATAGTGCTACTTTATTTCAATTCGTATACATATCTGTGGATGCTTCGAAAGAGTTCATCTTCAAAATTTTACCACCATTCTCAACTATTTTCTGTAATCCTCCAATGTCAATTGATTCTTTATCACAGATCTTACCTTGGCTCATTTACTTTGTTCAATTGTACATAGTATTTAGCACCTGTCCATAAAATCTATTGGATCTTTGGGCTTGAAATTACCCAGATAAATTTTTACTACTTATGAAAATGAGCAACTGTGCTGATAACCATAAATTTGATTTTCAGAATTAGAGAATCTGTGTCAGTGTAGAGCAGAGAAGCATCCTGACCGAATTCTTTCTTTATACATCCATAGTAAAAATCTATACATTACAGTCTTGGATAATTCCAAAACACAGAATCCCAAATACAGTGGTTTGTCGTAATACACTTTCACTTTACCCATTTGAATCGAACGAAATTTTCATTAAAAATTGTGCAACTTTTGAAGTTTGGTCGTGCAATCAGAGCGCCCGCTCCCATACTTCTGTGAGCATTCTGCCAATGTGTAACAAGCCTCACATCGATCCTATTGTCAACGTTTTCCATCGTTTTGCCATAAACTGCATTGTTCATCAACTTATAGAAATCTTTCTCAGACTTATTATTAGATCTATTACGCATTTGAGTGTTGAGATCGATGTAAGGCTTCATCCAACATGACTGCTTGAATCTTAGGATTCTATGAGTATGCATAACAATCAAACCATTATTGACGGCCTGTTTCAAGTTTTATAATGAACCACATACTTTCGTCATAATTTGGATCATTTTGCCAAGCCATAATGTCTAAATTTGTGATTTCTTCTCGAGTTACCAAGTGAAATCAGATGTAGGTAATGGTTGTGACATACTATGTCCATATAAATTTGTAGCATCCAAATATGAAATGAATGATGATTGCTCATTGGGATCGAAATCAGGCAGAAACCTATTATTTGCTATATGCTTCCTATCGCTACATTGACTAATACCTCCACGGATGCCTTTTTTGAAAAAATTTATCATATCAATGTCAGTTAGCAGTTCAAGTTCAATATTTGTATATTTCAACATTGCATCCCAAGATAATCCAGGTGCAGTATAATATTGAGCTGGATCCAATTTATATGTATCTAAACAAATCCGTCTAAAATTCTCGAAAATATCACATAGTAGTAGGACATCAGATTTTAAATATAAATCCGAATATTCTCCAAGACTCTTACATTCAAATAGTTCCCAAACACGTTCGGCTCTCATATAATCTTTCTCTGATACATGTTCCTCATTTAAATTGTCATAAAACTGATTTTTGTCGGTAAATTAGGATGATTTGTCCACAAAACTATATGGGAAAACACCTTTCTGCCTCATTAAATTGAATTTTTCTTTATCGGGAAAACATTTTAACATCTCTACACATTGCTTATCACTCAAATTTGCACCCAACTTTTCCAATGAACTTGACATGAACTTGAAGCTATCTATAAATCTCATTTTCAAAAAAAATTTTCCTAATTTTTCCTTCTTTACTTTGATAGCTATGTGTGTAGAGATGTTTTGTAAACGAAATGTATTTTTCCTTAGTTTGGGGAATAACATCAACCTTATCCTTTTCCTCATACAATTCTTTAATGAACATATGGCAATCATAACCACTCATATTATGGCATATAATGGGGGTGAAATTTGGTATTTTGAAATTCAAATTACAGGCAGAGTGCGCTGCTGGATATCTTTTTCTCCCCGTGAGATGGCAGTGGTCTCTGACTCTAACATCCCCTTCTGTGAAAGGTTTTTCACATATACCACAAGTGGTGATATTATGAAATTCCCTTCTCTCTTCTGGGGTTTTTGTTTAGTCATTGGTTGACATACCTCAAATGATTATTATATATATTTCTTAAATCTTCTTCTATTCGCATTGTGAAAACCTTCGCCGCATCAGCACCTCTATATGAAACAAATTTTGTTAATTTATCATCAAAGGAACATTTTATCAGATAAGCAAATGAGTAAGCTTCGTGTTGGAAGGTTCTATTCGTGTACGCGAGTTCGGGATTCGGTTCGGTGGTTTGTATAGGCTTCAGAATCGATTCAAAATCTGCATATACTACAAAAGGTACATTCATTTGTCTTTCGAAATTTTCAAACATTAATGTATTACTGGCAACCATTTTCCCGAATTTATTTATTCTGAAATCAGTTTGCGGTACTGTTGTACATACATGATTACAATCGTGCATCTGGTGACGCAACAGTAATCGCTCATTCGAAAAGTACAATAAACATCCATCACAGAAATATTTTTTGTGTTCATGAGCTGAAATTTGACTTGACACCAATCTTGAAAGATCTTTTATCCAACAATAATGACTATTTCCCACCTCATCTGTGATAAGCAATAAATTGACATGTCTTCTGAGTTTTCTCTGAGAGTATCGCAAGGGCCCAATCACCTCATATTTGACTCTCTTATTCTCAATCTTAGATTCCAAACCATAAACATTGACTGAAATATCATTCAAATACTCAAACATTTTTATATCACGTAATTTTACTGGAAAATCCATACCTGCTACATTCAAGACAGTCTCATAATGCGGATAGGATGACACCTCCGACACTTTATTGTTTGTGGGAAATAATGCAGATGTCACGGCCCATGCAAAGCAGCATTGGTCTTCATTTTTTATGTTGACAACACCTTTTCTTCTCTCAATGAATTCGGGAAGTTTCATGTATGATGATCCGCCAAGTGGACTGTATTTGTTTATGTTCACCTCAAGGAACATAATTTTCTCGCAACTCCATCCTGAAAAATTACTTATTAAACCTTTCATCATTTGCAACAATTATAACTACAAACCTGAATCACGCTCCTCAAACTCCGTACTTTGGGCAATTATAATGTCACGAAACGCATCGAATAATCCATTCAAATCAGTTGATCGATCTGCTATACGATTGGGAGAATTGAACGATTTTATGTCTGTCAATTCCTGGGTTTGAATGATATAACTTCCAAACACCTCCATGTTGACCTTGATGGAGTTGTGCAGTTTGATGTTTTTTCCAATAGCTCGAGTACTTTATGCTTGATATCATTGAAAAAGGTGTGTACTCAGTATACATATTCTCACTAGATACTCTGTAGCTAGAAATGCGACATTTGAATGCATTTTTAATGAGGTGTACACCACCACCCAAGTGAACACATGAATTCGTCCTATGTGCGAGTGTTCTATTGTGAGAGTTGACTTGACAATATGGGATTATCACATTACAACAATTACATGTATAGAGTGGTGCAGGTGGTGAGTCATCGCCATTGTTCAATTTAACTCGTTTCACTGAAGGACCTCCCTGGCAAGTTTCCGTTGATGCCGACGTAGATTATCACTACGAGTGAAATCTTTACCACAATCACACGAATACATTTCAGCAACTTGTTTTCAATAGCTCACTGGAGGAGACACTGATTCGAAATACTCTTCTCCTGGAATATTTCAATGAAATATCCCCACCCTACAACAAGTCCGATGCGATGTGCAATCTGTATTGTGGGGGATTCTCTTGACATTCAGCGCACTCATCAATACTCGCAGTTCACTCTCAGCTCTCTCACAGGATGAATGCCCTCCTCGCTTGGAGAGTGCAAGGATTCATGAAGGTCATGACTACACAGAATATGTATGCCTACACCACAGCTTCAGTCAAGGTCAAACAAAAAAATCAAGATCAAATCTTAAGGTTGCCGAAACAATCCCAACATCAAAACTCAAGGTCAAATCTCAAAGTCAAAACTTAATGTTATGAATCTCAAGGTCAAACTCAAGGTCAAAACTGTAGTCGAATCTCAAAGTCGACCAAACCCAATGTCAAAACTCAATGACAAATCTCAAAGTCAAATCTCAAGGTCAAACACACACACATTGCACACCTGCAACCATTCAAGGTCACACGTGACGTCATAGTGGTGGGAGGAGACCCAGAACCGGCTTAAATCTCCTACTTATATATATATATATATATATATATATATATATATATATATATATAATATATATATATATATATATATAACCTATTTTGATTCAGAGGAGTCTGAATTTTATCCTCGTTGATAATCGTTTACACTCTGTAAAGTAACTTTATTTGCCATTTTTCACATGAAAATATTTGTTTTACTCTGAAGTCAGAACGGCGTAACAAATTTGCAAACCTAGGGGGAGAATCCCAAGCCCTCAACTAACCGTACTTGGAGGAGAAAATCACAAATAAGACTATAGTCCGTAAAATGAAGGCATGGAGTATAAAACCGCTCAAGATGCATCGATTCCATAGAAGTACCGTAATTTCTCGGAAGTTTATCGTATTAAATCCAGGTAGGTATAAGTACTACTGCTAGGAGAAACCCATAATCTATTGAAAACCAGCCCTTTTTATAACTGTAGGTACTGATAGAAGGGTAAGAATTGGTTACAAGCTAGAATTGTAATCTAGGTATATTTCCAAGGACATTTGGATTATTAATCTCCTCTTCAGCACCTCCATTTCTCAGTCGGTCGAAGATATGCAGCGCTTTTATGAAGAACAGACGTCTCTCTTCTTCTCCCATGTATGAAGAGTCAATCTCTCCAACTCCAACAGGAACTAAATTCTTTCTTAATTCCAGGTACTCTGTGACTAGATTGGCAATCTCGATAGCCTTCTCAGACCTGTCAGAATAATAAGCGTCGAAGGTGTTATTTTCGTACCTGGCGCAGGCTGTGGCAATGATGCTCGCTGTGCGGAAGTTAGCTCGGTTCATCTCGGCTAAATCATCCTTGTTGTAGAGGATTTTGGCATACATCATGTCCTCCTTCGGAAAGGTGCTGAGCTTGGCGAGCATATTTTCATGAGCCCGAACTAGTCCAGCAAGTTGTTCAATTCCTAACAACTCTCTATATTGAATAAATAAATATTTATCGATGAGAACTAAATGGTGCATTTCTGCCCCTCTCATCAGGTTCAGGATTTCTCGACAGATGTTGTTGACGAAGGATTGACCAGATGAAGAAATGCTTCTCAATATTAAGAAGCAAGCTCTTCTTAGTGAGAAATTAGCTGACATAAAAGCTTGGAGCGTCACCAAGCTCTTAATCTCCGGAGGATGCTTATCAAAGAATTTCACCCACTTGAGATCGCCGACGGTGCCACTAAACGTCCTAATTCTGTTTTTAGTCCACCCCTTGAAATTTTCCGGTGTGACGGTCTTTACCATGGTAAGGAGAATTACAGCCGCCAAGACAAAAAGTCCTTCAGGTCTCTCTAATAAATCATTCCAACCTTGTCGAGTGAAGTCCCCCTTGAAAATTTTGAACTGGGTCCCAGGGAGGAAATTTCTTTCTAGGACGTTCCCTGTTCTGTCAGCTATCAGTATGATACCCGCATCACTAAGGCTTTCAACCAGAACAGGATCTGCCAAGATCTCCGAGGCATTGCCAAAATGCGCAAGAATACCTACGCAAGCTGTTGCTATCTCATAATTGAGGAATTCTCCTCCTCGCACAGGTTTGTTAAACATTGAGCAGTGATACCGCGCCTTGGGTGTGAAGTATCTTTATGTCACATTCCCTAGTAATCAGGTACTCGGTATCGCTGGTAGTGCTCTCTGGAAATTATTTGTGTGTGCTTCTGTGTTTAGCTTGTGTATTTAAAATAAGATTAAAGTATTATGGATGCTGAACAAGGACCACCAAAACGGCCAAGACTGGGTCCATTATCTTTGAATGAAAAAACATTAATTTTAAACTGTTTAATTTCGTTGCCAAATCAGAACAAAAGTGCCATTGTAGATGAGACTGTTACAAAAGCATCTTCTATGTTGTGCATAGCGAATTCCACCATCTATAAATTAATAAGAGAAAAGAAAAGTGGAGCTCTCCAACCACCAAAAAGATCTCCGTGTCGACTACGAAAGACGAATCGTTAAAGCAGAGGTTAAGGCGTAAAGTTTTACCTGAAAAGTGAAATTCCCACACTGGATAAAATTATGTCTGCAGTTCAAGCTGATCCGGATTACCCAACTTTCTCTAAAATGACATTATCGAAAATTTTAAGAGAAATCGGCTTCAACTATACCAAACAAGATACAATCTGTACTGATAAATAAACCAGATATTGCGATTTGGAGAAGATACTATTTACGTAATATTAAACAAGCCCGAAACGAAGATCGGCGCATTTATCACCTGGACAAAACGTGGATAAACGAAGGATATACTGTATCTCAGTATTGGCAGGACAGCAATATTAAGAGTGGAAGGCAAGCAAGCGTTCGTCGAACGGGTTTGAATCTACCATCAAGCAATGGTAAATGATTATTAATCGTTCATATAGGTAGTTCAGAAGGGTTTGTGGAAAGAAGGTTTTTGACTTTTGTATCAAAACGAACTGGTGACTATCACGAATATATGAATAATGACGTTTTTGAAGAATGGTTTGAATGATCGATTTCATTTCGCAGGGATCTACTATTGTTATAGACAACGCGAGTTACCATTCCAGATAACAAGAAGATTTACCCACTGGAGGCAAACTATTGGAGTGGATAAAATTCTGGTAGTTGAGAAAGGAAATTTCACTCGAATTGTTGGCCGTATTTTTCGAAGATTTCTGGAAAATTATCTTGAATATGAGACAAGAGTTAGTATTAGTTCGTCAAAGTCATGATTATGATGCGTTGACGAGTAGTGATGATTCGGAAAAAGCAAAAGTTGACATAACCAAACTAAGTTGGAATGTTCCTCATGTAACACCTAGTATTCAAGAACAATTGCGGATAAACAATAAGTTGAACTACCTTTGAAATTCAGAAGTTGGGAACTAAAAGATTATCGTTCAAAGAATGAAACAACGAGACATACTTGTGCTGTAAAAACCACTACTAAAGTGGAAACACCTAGACATGTCATTATTGCATTCCAGAATGATAAAAAAGTAAATTTGATAACTGATATGAGTACATACGATCACTGCAATCTCAACAATATACGAGGGTCAATCTCCTCCTGCCCTTCTCTAGGGTCGGGTGCTGCGCAGAGATCATCCACGTGGATTTTCCACTCTGCTCCTCCCTTCAACACTACGTAGCAATTTTCGCCTACTTGTCTTTGGACTAAACACGGACCCACCCAAGTCTGTCCAAAGTTTCCTTGGGCTTGTTTAGGATTTCGACAGAGAACCCATTGCCCCGGTTCGAAGCTCGTGCAGGGATCGTCTTGGTGTGGAAACAACTTTGAGCCGGCGTCGCCCATTCCCCGGGCTTCGGCAACTCGTTTCCTAACAGTAGAATCGACGGCGATACACCCGTAGACACGTTGGTCCTCGTTCTCATGCAATGAAGGATATTCGAGACTTTCTCGCCCCATTGGCACTCTGGTTTATTCAACAAGGCGGCCCTGAGCATTTTTTTATCTCTTGCACTCGCCTTTCAACGGGATTTGCCCGTTGATGAAAAATTGCAGAAAATTTCAAACTGATTCGGTTCGCTTCGCAAAATTCTTCAAGTTTTTTTCCTTTGAATTGAGCCGCATTATCACTTATGATAGTTTGGGGAAACTCCCAGCGATTGCAAACTTCTTCACAAATAAATCGGACTACAGTGGCCCCATCCTCCTTAGGCACCATCCGGGTTTCTACCGACTTTGATAAACAGTCAGTTACTAACAAGAGGTATTTATTACCCTCATGTGGATACGGTACCATTACGTCCATTGACACCATTTGTCACGGCCCATTGGGTTCATTAGGCTGCATGCCGGCATTTTCCTGCGGCTTGCTTGATTTAGACATTTTGATATTCTCGAATTTTACTTTTCAGGAAAGCACTCTCCTGCCTATACGTTTCATCTACCCCCGGGTGTCCAATTTCGTCATGGTAGCGCCTCATTACTTCGTTGAAGTAAGGTTTTGGAATGACTACCCGACGAATGTCCCCGTTCGTACCCACATAATACAAAACCCCTTCTATCAGGGCAAACTCTTCGGTAATACGCCTCTCGTATTCCGAGGGGTTCGGATTCGCCTTCGCACGAATGATTCTTTCAATGAATCGTTGGATACATTGAGAAGTGGCCTGTGCCCCTACAACGCGTTCAAAAAAGTCCCCAACTCATTTAGACATTCCTCGGTTTTGACAGGATCTACCTCCTCCAAAAACATATTGTCTGACATAATTTCCATGATGAGAGAGGAACGAACTTCGTCCTCGTCTATCTCTACCTTGGATTCGGGATTATCAATTATTGACTCCTTCTCTCAACCCGCAAACTCATCGCAGCCTACCACACTCTCATCTTCTTTCGGAAAATCTTCCGCCTCAGAAATTTTTCCCACTTTTGACTCCGTCGTTGGGACAGAAAAACTTTCGACTCCTTCACGAGTGGTATTGCCGATGACACGATACGCTCATTTAAATTCCTCGTTGAACTTTCAGGAGAAACCCACTTCACGACTTGCGATTTCTCTTTTCCGAAGTTCATGCATTCATGAACTACATCTACCATTGCGCTGGTTTCTACCAAGAATGGCATTCCCAATATGATTTTTTCGTTAAGATTATATAGGACAGAAGTCATTATATTTAGACTCCACATTTTCTATTTCTAATAGAATATTAATTCGGCCCAAGCTCTGGCTCAAATTTTGCTTACAACCAAGCCGAACTACGGCGGGGTGCATAAGGTTGGATAAATCCATCTCTTTTAGTAGGTCTGGCCTAACGAAATTGGATGTGGCCCCCGTATCCACCAGGGCCAACACCTCTTGACCTCCTACCCGTAATTTAATTCTCGGCAATGAACGGCCGAACACGGTATCGTCCCCCAACGAGACCAGCACTCTACCTGATCTGACCCATATTGATCATATTCACCAACTTTTGCTGAATGTGAAACTGTTCTCTTATCTTCGATTTGATTCATGTTTTCTTCACGAAGATTATTTCCCAAAGACGTACCACGGTCGTAGCGTGGCCGCCTCGCCACTAGTTTCCCGGATTGGAAACCACGTTACCAGTATTTGGTCGTCCCCCAACGCGATCATGATTACCCCTTGAAGGATTCACTCTCGGCGGTGCGTTATTTTGCTCTGAAAAATTCTCGTTTCCGTTCGATTGAAAATTTCGATTTGAGTTTGGCTGAAAATTTCTATTATTTTCCGAGCTCGTTTGAAACTTACGATTATTATTCGGATTAACTTGGAAATTCCCACTATCTTCAGAGTTGCGACTTTGTCTGTTGTCGTTCCCTTGAGATCTATTCGGATTATTTCCATATTGGCCTGATGTGCGAATATTTGCGCGACTCGCGTCTTGATATGCTTGACTTTGATTCGAACTCTCATTTCTCGATCATATTGGTATTCTGAGAAGGTGTCGTAAAAGCATTGATGTCCTGTTCAATATCGATACATAGTTCTAACAACTGATCCACATCAAATACGATTGTACCCCGTAAATGACTTCTTATTTGTGGTGACAAAAGTTCTATGATTAAAAGAATAATTTCACGTTCTGAAAAGTTTGGCACGAGCCTATAGGCCAGTGCGAGTTTTTCAGCGATAAACACGTCAAGCGATTCGTATTTGAGTTGGGATTTTCCATAGAACTTGCTCGTTAATCGGGCTATCGGTTCTTTGGAGTCATACTTAGCCAAAAACCGATTTTGAAAAAAATCCCAAGATATGTCGCTGCTATAGTGGTTTGCCCACTCTAGTCTTGCGCCCTTCAACTGACATCTCACGAATGATACCCACTCGTCCTGATGGATATTGTGCTTATTCAATTCATCTCTCATTTTGTTGAGAAATAAATGAGGGTTTTCGGTGTCCGATCCAGAAAAAAACAGGTAACCTCTGTTTATCCAATCTTTAACTATTATTATTATTATTCATGTTATGCAATAATAACGCCGCTAATCTCTCAATCGGATCGTTTCGATAGTCTTGAGAATTGGGTTCGAAACAGCTGACACAACTTCGAAGAAAATATCAGCATACTGTTTGATTCTACATGAAAAGGAATTTTCCTATAATCCAAAATTTGTAAAACCATATTAGTGCGCATGTTCAGTGAAACAATATAAAGCATGTATTCTAACACGCAATCATCAGTTTCAATATGATATCGGTATATCGAAGAAAGTTGAAGCATTATCATAGAAATATCAAAGCCTTGAAACACTTGATCAAACTGTACAATTTTAATCGCGTAGTGACCAAGAAGTTTGCTACTCTAAAAATATTATTCTAGTTGTTGATGTGCAAGAATAATAAATTCATCGTGAAGGAATTGGCTGCATTCGATGGAAAAAGGATTTTTCATTATATATTCAAACCTCTCTTCCCTATGAATATGCTACCCTTCAGCACTCCACAATCAAGCGACATGGTTGATAAACAATTATCACTGTATAGAATGGAATGATGAATTCACACGCTTACATCAATTTGGAAATATTGTGAAAAGTCTAACTACGGATGTAGATATGGTTAACATAAAAGGTCATGAGAAAGTAGAATTCGTTGAGCAATATACAAATATTTCACTTATAGAATTGGACGAACAACCCAAATTGCAGATGTCGGAACCAAGTTGTTTATGCCATATTAAAAGCGATTGTATATGTGCACTTTCAAATGTTTATTATCTTTATGAGAATTTTTTAATGAAAGAATAAATAGTATAATGAATATTTGTATCTCATTTATCATCCAACAGGTCACACAAGGTTATTGAACCTGAATAATAGTGAGTTATCGGTTCTCCAGTGCTGGATCACATCCGAATTACAAGTTTTTGGGAGAAGTGAAACCCAAAGTTCTGGGTATTATCTCAGAACATCTCAACACCTACATCAAATTGAAAAAAAAATTCAAAACTATTTGGTCAATATGTTATACCTGAGAAACAGTTATAAAATCTTTCGATACGAGGAATAGAATAATAACGCTCTCCACGGACTTGGAACACATATATGAAGATTTAAAAAAGAGATGATGTCAAAAGCTTCAGAGTTTTCTGAAAGGCAATCTGGTTGGAGTCTAGAAAAGATTTGATTCCTGGATATGAATATAAATAAATATACTCCACGTTCTACATCCTCATATATAAAATTGCCTAAAGCCATATTTCCGCTATCATACCGGGCTTGAAATGTTTCAACAGCTGACTTTTGGAACATTCTCCTATACCCTTATCTATTACTTTTTCCAGAAATAATGAACTTTTTTCATCTGAACTCCTTCAGAGTTATATACCCAATAGATGTTCTGATTTTGGAAAGCTTGCTCTTCGCCCAGTAACACGTAACTCCAGTTGGAGACGCTCCTCTCTTCTTCTGTGAAGTCACATTAGAAATGCTATGACGTGCTTGCAGCCTCCTTTAATAATGAAATGATCATTATAATATGGTTATGACTCGAACAAAATCTGTTCAGCTACCTGACGCAGCAGCGCAATTATAACATGGTTCATCTAACATTTTTTCCACTTCTTCGTCGATATTGCAACTTACAGTGTATTGCTTTATTCCAAAATTGTATTCAGGTATAGTTTCGGTTTTCACTGTGCACACATTTTTGTAACCAACCCACAACTGCATCTCTATAGGAATTTCTTCCGAATCTAGAACAGATGTGTTCTACAATACATACCGAATACTACCAAAGGCTATCAGAGTTTTCTTTGTTTCTGTAAATAAAAATAATTAGAAAAATTAAAGATTTTTATTCGAATGCACTGAAAAGAAACAATTTTTGTTTAGATGTATGACGTAGGTTATTTTGTGAACAGACTCGGGGGCTTTTCACTCAGAAATACGTATATTTTGGTATCCAAACTGGAAACAATTTGCGCGACAAGCTTTTAAATCTGTTACTCACAGAATAATCTACTTCACACATCTAAAGATGTTTTTCCTCTTTAGCACATTCGAATAAAAAATTGCTTGCAGAAAGTATTTTGATCATTTGTATCGAATTCTTTTAAGACATGAAATCCGACATCTTGTATTATTTAATTTTCAAGAAAAAATCCATTTTCTCACTCTAAAAATCCCTAGATACTGTTTATGGATAGAATCGATCCATAAACCTCAAAAATCTTCCGCTTTCTTGAATATATCAATTATGACAACAAATTCATAATCCTCGACCCCAAAAATCTATACACACCAATTTTGAATAGAACCGGATCTTGATCACAAAACTTGTCCGCCATCTCAAATTCGTTAATTCCTACAGAAAATTCATAATCTCCGACCCTAAAAACCCCCACAAAAATTCCATAATACATTTCACTTACAAATTTTGATCGAAAAAAGCAAGTTAAATGAATTTTTTTAATAAAAATGGACTTGAGCATTTATATATCACATATAAAATATTTACTTTGCTAAAAATTTTGTTAAACCCTACATGAAAAAGGTAAATTTACGCCTAAAGTCTAGTATTTGTATATGAAAATTTGGGTTTCTGAATTTTACCAAACTTGGAAGAAATTACCAATATAATAAAATTATTTATCTTTCTTCAGTTAGATATCGTGAAAGATTTTGTAATGAATAACTATAAGAAATAAAAGAATTGTATACAATATTTAGTATTTCATTGGATAACATCATTCTGTGATATCAATGAATTATATGTATCTGCTAATCCTAACCATTTGACAAAGAGTCTCTTTCCTTTTTGTCATAGAATATTCTTGATTATCCTGTGAATACCACACGATATATACTTCTTTTACTGAATTTGGGAAGGTTTAGAAATGAAACTTCATTTCGCGTTGATTTCAAATATACAAAAAGCTTTTGAACATTTGCATCTTTTTTGATTTTTCATAAATCATCCATATTGATATTCTTTATTGTTGATGCCACTACCACGAACTTATCCAAATGTTCGATAGCCCCTTCTATGTTTTTTTTCTGGATACTTTTCTTTCATATCTATTAATTTGCTTTTTTTGGTATTTTTTCCATCAACAAATTTCTCACTTCTCTCTTGAAAATCTTTCGCATCCCTCATGATTAATTCATAGGTTCCCTGCTCCTGGCGAATATCCACATCCATATCGAAAGTTCCATCCAAATTCGGTGTCAAAGTGTCTCTCGGTTGAAATGGTCGAAACTCTTCAACATCTTCATTTGTAACATCCGAGTACTTCGTGGATTCGTCAGGATGATGGATACCCATGAAGATTCTGATCGCCATTATTCATTTTCTCCAATCCTTTTGAGGTGTGATTGACTTTTCACTGATGATGATTTTCGCTGGAGTTATAGGAGTTTTTCTGTAACTTCCGGATTGGGAATGTCCTGGTGTTACTGACATTGGACGAACTGAGCTTGGTTCAGCCTTGGTGTGATATTCGTTTCTTGTTGGTACTGGTCTGACAGAGTTGTTGGAGTATAGCTGAGACATTGTTTGAGACATGGTGTTAATTTTCAAATACTGAAATAACTAATTCACAACCTCTTGTGCTGCTATATTTATATTTAATACCCATACCCTCTCATACATAGAGGAAGGTACAAAAATCACTTATTTGCATTTCGTGAAGGATTATTGTAGTTCACATACTCGACCCCAATACTGACAGCTGATTTCGAAGAATTACTCAGTGAATTAGACCTGACAGCTACATACCCTGGGATAAAGTTACGGCGAAGGCATTTACGATTAAACCAAATGTCTAAATTAGTAGTTTTCCTTTGGAGTAGCAGCTTCTTGTAGAACTGGACTAAAGTTGCTCGACTAGCATTCAATAACCTGTGGTAGAAGTCCATTATATCTCAGTGGAGTGGTATCATTTTACGAAGTAGAAAAACTCGAAGTCATCTCCACAATTTAATATCGCAATCGATAAGTTATGTGATGGTGGATAGGTAAAAAAACCATCGATTAGTACATGTTTCGAACCTCTATAGGTTCATCATCATCTGAATGTAAAATTATACAATAAAAGAAGTAAAACCATAGGTAGTGGAGTACAATATGTGTTACTTACATGGAGAAGAAAAAATGATGGTAAAAAATTATCAATTATAAGTCAGGAAGGAGTTCATATTTAGCATGGCTTACTGGTATCTCTTACTGTTTCGTCAAAGACGAAACAGTCTCGGAAATTACAGGTGACAATAACTTCCTGTTGTCCATCTCTCCCGACATTAATCTGAAGGTGTCGGGGTTTGGAATTCTGTCAAGCGCCATTGCATCATTTCTGGAATTCATCCAGTCTGCAGGCACACGTGTATAGTTATGAAAACCATAACACGCCCGCGGACACACGTCACCGTAGTTGACTTTCCTTTCTCTGTACCTATAAGCACCTGCTGCCACGTAATCAGCGGCGGTCTTGACGACCACTCATGTATTGATGCTCCTCTTAGATATTGTCTGAGGGTATCTTGGTACTAATCAGTACGTTTGGCTAAGACTGCCCATTTTATTGCGATGGGGTGACAGATCTAGCTCAGCAGACGTAGTTCTCAACTTGTCAGCTACATACTGCATTTGCTAACCACCATCACAGCTTTGATATTGATACTGATTTAGATATTTTACACGTTTGCCAAAAAGATTATCTACTCAATTTTCTTGAAATTTTTCATATCAATTCTGTGATTAACAATCCGAATGTTGTTTCTCTAAACGAATCAGTACAATTTGATTGCCGAAAGTTTTTTAATTCCCTTACATTCCATTAGATTTCTTTCTTGCCTTGATCTCCGATAAACCGATTGTTCTATGTCATTGTATATCTGTTCGTTTGGACAGGTGTTGGTCTGGTTGGCTCCGTGTTGTGGTATTCCTCTCTTCTGTAGGGGTCGCACTTCATGGCGTTCGTTGGAATGACTAGTCTGTCATAAACGCACTGATCTTTGATTTAATTTAATACATAAATGTTTTTCTCTTAGCCATTATGTATTTGTTATAAATATGGGTAGGTGACATCTGAACTCTTTGCACAGAATACTATTTGCTTCGGTTTGAATTGCTTCCATTTCATCATTGTATTGTGCATGTTGTTCTTTCTGCTGTCATCACTCCATGGTGGTGTTTTGACAATTCAGTTTGCTTGATGGATGGCTCCTTGTGTGCTGTCATTCACCACCCATTGCTACCATTGTTCCACATGTCGTCAATTCATTTTATATCGGCTAATGTCCTTAGCCTCCCTAGAATTAAAAAGGGATTTATCAATTTCAAAGGCAAATCTTCACTTTGTTATTTGTTTCAAATACCCCTCATTTTTTCTTCTTCTCCATGTAAGTAACACATATTGTACTCCACTACTTATGGTTTTACTTCTATTCTCTTCTTTTATTGTACAATTTTACATTCAGCTGATGATGAACCTATAGAGGTTCGAAACATGTACTAATCGATGGTTTTTCACCTATCCACCATCACATAACGAATCGATGGTTTTTTACCTATCCACCATCAGATAACTAATCGATTGCGATAATCAATTGTGGAGATGACTTTGAGTTTTTCTACTTCGTAAATCATGCATATTGATATTCTTTATTGTTGATGCCACTACTACGAACTTATCCAAATGTTCAATAGCTTCCTCTATGTTTTTTTTCTTAATTTTTCCGAATACTTTTCTTTTATATTTATTAATTTCCTTTTTTTGGTATTTTTCCATCAACAAATTTCTTACTTCTCTCTTGAAAATATTTCGCATCCCTCATGATTAATTCATAGGTTCCCTGCTCCTGGCGAATATCCACATCCATATCGAAAGTTCCATCCAAATTCGGTGTCAAAGTGTCTCTCGGTTGAAATGGTGGAAACTCTTCCAACATCTTCATTTGTAACATCCGAGTACTTCGTGGATTCGTGTGGATTGTATACTCCAATCCTTTTAAGGTGTGATTGAATTTTCACTGATGGTGTTGCCTTCGCTGGAGTTATAGAAGTTTTTCTGGAACTTCCGGGTTGGGAATGTCCTGGTGTTACTGATATTGGACGAACTGAGCTTGGTTGAGCATGGGTGTAATATCCGTTTCTTGTTGGTGTTGGTCTGACAGAGTTGTTTGAGTATAGCTGAGACATTGTTTGAGACATGTGTTAATTTTCAAAAACTGAAATAACTAACTCACAACCTCTTGTGCTGCAATATTTATATTCAGTACCCATACCCTCTCATACATAGGGGAAGGTACAAAAATCACCTATTTGCATTTCGTGAAAGGTAACTGTAGTTCACATACTCGACCCAATATTCGAAATATGGTGATGTTTTGAGTTTAACCGGTTGCAACTTTGTATGAACGATTCTCACCACATTGTATCTGCATCCATACTTATAATATTCTCATTGCAATTATGGGATTTTCACTGTCTATATAGGACGCGTTTTGGGTTCAAAGTCTATTCCACCTTATCTGCATTGATACCCTTGGTATTTCATCAGTATACTGTCTCAAGCATCCGCTCGATTGGTATGCATTACATCCTTGTATCTGTGTTTCGAGTTCAAGACCTGTCTGTACCCATATCGAATATTTCTTTACTGAATTATTATAAATTTTAGGATAATTTTATATTTTCTACTTGTGAACGTATGATTATTGAATGGAAATGTGGGAGTAATCACAAACAACTACATATGAACATTTTTATTTCCAAATTACACATATTTGATTCGCAAACATCATGAATGAGGCCACAATGTTTTGGAATCAAATATGTGGACTTATTTTTATTCAATTTTGATTTCTAGTTTTACTTCCGGAAAGTCCCGTTATTAAATAATTACTATTATGTACCGGTCAGTTCGGTTATGGGATTTTCCGTTCATTTGTTTTCCAAATATCGATATCTCATGTATTGAATGATATTACTGTTACTTAACCGGTTAGTGATCCCGTTAATCCAAATCTTGGGATTCGCTTTCCCGTTCCCCCTCTACTAAGAACACTACCCTTTTTCAGATGTTTTCGTTGGTTGTTTTCTTCACCTCATTTACTCATGCGTTTGGTATACCTAACTACTAAAAACATTGTTTTTCACGTTTTCACGGTAGATTTCTTTATTCACTATATTATTTAGTATATATATTTAAGTTTCGACCCTTATTGGGAAAGGATAAATGGAATACTTTCCAGTGAGTAGTGTTTCTGTTTCTTAAATGGGATATGTCTCAGTCATATTTTTTCAGAATATTTCTATTTCACAAAATATCAATTTTCTCATTATATTCAATCAAATCTTTCACATATAGGTTTTATAATACCCTGTATCATCATTGTGACATAGAGAAAGATACAAATAATTACAATTTCACGCAAACAATGGAAATATATAATCAAATTACTATCATTACAAATAACACAATTGAATTTTCGTAGTCAATCAGTGAAGAACACTCGTTTGAGACATAAAATCGAATATAAAAAAACAATTAGTAAGAATATTACATGAATTTATAATGAGTGTTGTAATTTTTCTATATACTTCCCTATCAATGTTTGAAATTATATCTCAGTAGAATAGCGACCGCTGATGAAGAGTAGAAAACAACATTAAAAATAAAATAGAAACTTCATTGGTGCCTTAGGCTAATTAAGAAAATAGATGGGACAAGTCGTTTCTAAATACGTAGGTAGGTAGGTTTCTTTGAAAACTGAACTCATAAAATTTGCACCTTGGTCGGTTACTATGATTTGGGGTGTACCAAAAATACATACAATATTTTCAACAAATGCTCGAGCGATTGTATTCGCTTCCTGGTTGGGAATGGTGATAGCACAAGAAAATTTTTATAAATCGCATTGAAATGTTGAAATATATTCATTGCCTCTTTCCGTAACTGGAAGAGGTCCAACTACGTCCAAAAAACCGTTTTCGAATGGCACTTGGGCGGTAGTTGTTATTTGCATTGGCATTCGAGTTCGCTTAGAAATTTTATTTCTTTGACATTCCTGGCAGGATTTTACAAACGTTTTGATGTCTTCAAACATGTGTTTCCATGAATAGTTTTGCCTAATTCGCTTAAATAATTTAGGAATTCCCACATGCCCTCCGAAACTAGAGTTGTGGTATTCCTTCAGAATGGTTTTTATTTCGGCTTGTGTCAAATAACGCTGGATTTTGTCATAAAATAATGTAACTATAATATCAGTCTTTTTGAAAATGTATCGTAACATACTCCTTATAAATTCTAACTTCAAGTGATCAAAATCTTTATATTTTGTAATGTTCGATATGGGAACATTCTGTATATTTTTGTTTTGACAAAAATTACATACATCTTTCAATGATTCGAAAATATTTTCATAATTGCACCTGCGTTCTTTATCTCCCGGTATATTCACGAAAATTATAAAATTATCCTTGTGCTTTGCTAATTTCATTCTGTGTAGAAAATCATTTTCCATATTGCATACACGAAGTTTATATTTTTCTATGATATAGCGACTGAAAGAATCCTGTTGATTAATTTTTTTATTTCGTGTAAACGCTACTAGACAGCTACTAGACGTGTAAACGCTACTAGACTTTCTGTGCCAGCAGACCTTCGTCACTTTCGCGAATATTACTATTTGTTATGATAGTTTTCCCTTTGTCAGCTAAGTATTGTTTGTACTCGAGTTTTCCGTTTCTATCTTCGCTACCGTTCACAGATGTATTACCTTGCGCAGGGTCGTCTTCGGTAATTGAATAAATTGCTCGACTCAGTGCGTCGGCATTTGTATGTTGTTTACCGGCCTTGTGAATAATATTGAAAGAATATTCTTCTAATTTTAATCTAAATCGCATGAGATGACTTGAAGGGTCGGTAACATTGAAAATCCAGGTCAGTGACAATTTTGAACTTTTTACCAAAAAGGTACAGTCGAAAATGCGAAATTCCCCAAACAATTGCAACTAGTTCCTTTTCTGTTGCGGAATAATTAATTTCAGCCTTCCTAAGATTTCTAGAAGCATACGCTATCGGCAAATCGCGACCAATTTCTTCCTGCGATAAGATCGCGGCAATTCCATAATGAGTGGCATCTGTAGTGATAATAAACTCCTTTCCAAAATCAGAATATTGCAATACAGGAGGATTTATAAGTTTTTCTTCCATTATATTAAATGATTCCGTACATTGTGGCGTCCAGTTGAACTGAACGTCCTCACTCAACAAATTCGTTAACGGTTGGGCTATTCGAGCATATTCTGGAATATTACGCCTGTAATAACCTGTTAAACCCAAAAATTGTTCAATCTCTTTAATGGTTTTTGGTGATGGAACATTTTTCACACAATCAATCTTCGACGGATCAGGAAGTGTTCCATTCTCCGTGATGACATGACCCAAGTAGGTTTATTCTCGTCTCAAAAATTTACACTTTTCTGCTTGCAATTTCAAATTATACTCTTGGAATCTCGTAAAGACTTCTTTCAATTTGGAATTATGTTCTTTCAAATTTTGACCATAAATTACTACGTCATCTAAGTAAACATACTTTTATACCCTGCAGTCCCGTTGGGACTGTATTGAGTAACTTCTGAAAAGTGGGGGATTTTCCTTCAGCTCGAAAACCATACGATTGTAGTGGAAATGACCAAACCGTGTACTAAACGTTGTTTTCTCCATATTCGCCTCATCCATCAAAATTTGGTTATAACCACTTGCAAAATCGAGGGTACTGAAAAATGTTGATCCCTTACTCATCTAGAATTGAAGTTATATTTGGCAGAGGATACGCATCTCCGATGGTTATGTCATTTGATTTACGGAAATCCACAACGACACGCCATTTTTTGTTTCCGATCGCGTCTGGTTTTTCCGGAACGAGCAACAGAGGTGAATTATAAGGACTTTTCTACGGTAAAATGGTGTCATCCCTCAACATTTGTTCGACCTGTCTTTCGATTTCAAGCTTTTGCTGATGTGGAAGACGGTACTGGCGCGTATGCAGTGTTGCCAGGACTTTTTTTGCAGTTGTACCACAGTAACTAAAGAAAATGTACCCCTTTGTACCACACCTAATGGCGTATGCGCGTTGCATTATTACTTGGACATGGCTACAGAACTCATAATTTCATATCTTCTCTCTTTCTAGGTTATGGTCGTTGCTTCACATTGACGCATTCGACCAAAATTTCATATCTTATAATTATGGTTTGGTGGAAGAAATTGAACCTGGAAAAAATAATTCTTTATTCAGCTCGTTCTCGTCCACTATCTAATCCACTGCCTTTTCCCTTTTATCCAAAAACCTGTTTTTGGGATTTTAAAGGTATATGAAGCCAATATCTCATCTCTTACCTCTTCTTGTTTAAATTTGAAAATTGTGAAAAGTGAGAATAAAAATTTAAAGTTTCAAGAATCACAAGACATGCCGTGATCACACTGGAGCCAACATTTAATATTCTTCATGAAAGAAAACTCACATGGAACTACTGCATGTCCATGATTTACTTACCTTATGCGACCTTATTCAGGGCGCGGATTACCAGGGGGGCACAACATTTTTTTTGCTGCGCTTTTCGGGGACATAATTTTTTTTTCTATAACGAAGAAATTTTCAAGAGTCGATTGGGGAGGCAAGTGCCCCCCTTCAAAATTTTTTTTTTTTCGCGTTTCAAATCGAAAAGTCCCTTGAAATTTTTCGATTCCGTCGAAAATAATTTCCTAATTCAACTGTCTCGTGGCGATACTAGAGTTTCTGCACAGTTTGTTCTTCAGAGACATGAATACAATGGGAACTTACCATTTTCATCAAGTTTCTTTCCAATTTCTGACCAAATAATCTCCCTTCTATATTGGTTGCTGTAATTTTTATTGGCCATATCGTAGAGTTCAATATAGTCATTACCTAGTAAAATCAGTTTTTCAATTTTTTCCCCGTCCATACTTATTTTGTTCTGCAACCTCTCTGAAATTGTTTTTTAATCACAAGTCGCAGCTTGCTTTTGACGCGACGTGATTCCCACTTGTCCGTCAACAGGCGGGAGGACGCGTTTCAAAGCACAGTACCGCGAGCCAACGCTCCCGGGGGCGTTAAAAACTATGCTGTCGATGAACGCGCCGCTCTGCTTAAGGCGGGTACAGACCAAGCGCGCTGCGCTGCTCCGTGCCGAAAAACACCGCGGAGCACTAGTGAATTCGATGCAGAGCGGCGTAGAACACCGCAAAAAAAAATGTATTCGTCAGTGTTCCAACTGGCTCGCGCGCGTGCGCTTTGGATTAATATGGAGTACTCCAAAAAAGTAAAAATTGCTGCTGCTATTATTATTATTAATCAACATTTAAATAGAAAACGTCGACATTGGGTAACACCGATGCTTAGAAATGGATCAGTTTATAGTGGAACAAATCTATTGAGTTACATGTTAATTGGTAATATCGGACAATTTGAAAATTTTTGCCGTATATCGTCAGCGGAATTCGAAATCTTATTATATTTAATTGAGCCAGTAATACGAAAAAAGGATACAAACTATAGGGAATCTTTTTCTCCCAAAGAAATATTAGCTGTAACTCGACGCTTCCTGGCCACGGGAGATTCATTCACCAGTTTAATGTACCTTTTCAAAATATCTAAACAAAGTATTTCAACTATAGTTATTGAAGTTTGCTGGGCTCACAATGAAGCATTGAAACACCAAGTTCAGGTAAGTCCCCTTTATTTAAAATTCTTTCTATACACTAAAATTAAAGGAAACTTTGTGCTGTATCATATTGAGACGTTGGAGGTTCGTCCATGTTATATATATATAGACACAGACTGAAATGTAGATGATTGTGGAGGAATAGGACTGGTTAGAGGCGTACCAACAATTGAGGAAGCGTTGCTTGAGGAGTATACATTCTGATATGTATACCTGTGCAGTTCATCGAACACTTCCATCTCAGCTTCGAAGATCGAGCTGTTGATTTTATTGATAAGGATGGCTCTACTTCTATCATTTAATTTTCGTAGCTTATTAGCGACATGCTCTCCATATACTGAGCATTCATCGCGACTGGACGCTGGTTCACTTGAAATGCTATCGATGATGTCATATGCTTTACTCAATCTACGGTCTTCTGTTACCATTTTACGTTTTGGATTTTTTTTTGGGGAGACAAATATCTTTCGCTTGGCTATTGCATGTTTCCCATTGCTTTGAGAGGGGGGGGATTCAATGACATAGATTGCTCAGTAGTTTGTTTTTCACTTTGTAGTTCACTTTGATCATTGGCATCATCAACAGAAGGTTGCAATTATCTTGCGAATTTTCTTTGGCGTATATCTGCAAATAAAGAAAATTTCATTTAACAATCATCAATAATTTTTTTTTTAGATGCCGAATACTACAGAAGGATGGCTACAATGTGCTAAAGAATTTGAGCAACATTGGAATTATCCGCATTGCGTAGCCGCTATGGATGGAACATAAACAGTGGCAGCGAATACTACAATTATAAGTCATATTTTAGCATTGTGTTATTTGCACTTGTGGATGCGAATTATAATTTTATTTTCGCTGATGTGGGTACTCAGGGTCTTATATCTGATGGAGGAATATTTAAACATAGTCTAATATGGAAGAAAATACAAGCAAAAAGATTGAGTTTGCCAGAACCAAAAGAACTTCCTGGGCGGGAAAAACGTATTCCTTACGTCATACTGGGTGACGAAGCATTTGCTCTCCATGAAAATGTAATTAAACCCTATTCTGGTCTTTATGAAAAAGGATCGAAAGAAAGGATCTTCAATTATCGATTGTCAAGAGCACGGCGAGTTTCAGAAAATGCGTTTGGAATACCTAGTGCAGCATTTTGAGTTTTGAGAAAACCCATTCTTCTTGAACCTAACAAAGCTAGAGATGTAGTATTGACGACTATTTATCCACACAATTACTTGAGAAGAAGTAAAAATTCCAGAAATACATATACTCCTGCAGGAACTTTTGATAGTGAGCTAAATGATAGGGCAGTTGTTGCTGGAACCTGGCGGAGGGATGACGTTAACACAAACCTCAATGTGCGAGTTTAAACAAATACCAAGGGAAAGTCCATCAAATGCGCAAGCAATACGGCAAGAATTTGCAGAATATTTTTTCAGAAACGGGCGTATACCTTGGCAAAATGACCGCGCCTAAATAAATAATCTTTTTTTTTTTTTTTTAACCTTGAATTATTTAATTCATCAATAAAATCAATTAAAAGAAATTTACTATATACATATTTATAAAAATTATAGATTCTTAAGAGCTACCAGCTCATCAGTCACACACTCCATCCAATGCAAATAATCCCAGTGCCTCTCTTGACAGAATTCAGAACAGTAAAATATTTTCGGACATCGTGAACAATGAACAATAGGCACCCTGTTGCAATTGGCACACTTTGGCTCGTCAGCATTGTCAATTGCTGGTTGTTGATTCATTACTTTGAGGGTCTACCGAACCCATTGGCTGATTAACATTAGAGGCTAAGTCTAAGTTTTGCAAAACCTCTTCTTTGCTCTGTTGGTCACTGGTTGGTTCTAGAATGATAATAAAATATTATTTGTTTTTACTTACTTCTTCTGTGTTAAGAGTGTCCTTTGGTGTTTCCTTTTCTGACAAAAAATTAAAAAACTTGAATGCAAACCAGTTTGAGATGTAAATATCCTCCCGCCCTAAAAGTTTATATCAGGTATATTATACGGGATATAAAATATGGGTATTATTCCTACCTTTTCCAGTGCCAGTCGATTTTTTAATTTTTCCTTCTTCCCTTCTATACGAAGACAATAAAGAAGTAATTCTAGATTTAACAGCACCAACATCGATTCCCATGTCCGAAGGATTGTTGGTCCAAGCATCCTGCTTTTTAGTTTTGATGTGATATGTGTTCTCTTTGGGATCCCACAATTCCGGTTTTTGGCGATATAGGTCTATCAATTTTTCAATAGCCTCATGTGTCCATTCAATTGAAGCACTCACGTTTTAATCCACTCAAAACACCCGATCAAATAATCAGCGTAAACGTTTTCACGTTCAAAACAAACGAGCACAAACATTCGTTTTTCTTTGATGTACCGACATCTGCCGGATCGCGTTCGCTCTTGTTGCAGGGTAGCGCAAGTAGGCGCGAATCAGCGCGGGTTGTCGTTCAAACCCAAAGCGCTGCTCTGCCCTGAACTAATTTGAACGGCGCAGCGCGGTGCAGCGCGCTTGGTCTGGATCCACCTTTAGGTGAGGACGGTTTCACTTAATTACACGCAAACAATTTCAAGCAACTTTCGGCGCGCCGCTCAGCACCGCTCTAGTGAGAATCGGCCTTTATGGCATTTGTTGATGCAAAATACCAATTTGTGTACAGAGATGTTGGCATGAATGGAATATCCGATGGAGGTGTACTACAAAATACTATATTTGAAAAAAAAATGAAAAAATAGTGAATTACAAATTCCAAGCAGCGAAACGCTAACAGGCAGTAATCAAAATTCGCCATATGTATTCATTGCAGACGACGCGTTTCCTGATGAAGAAACCCTTTCGGCAGGCAGATTTAACATCGCATGAAAGAAAAACCCTTGAAACACAGCTAAGATTGTCCGAGAGAATTTTATGAATCATTTTTGAAGAGTACCATGGCAAGATAATCATATAAATTTTGGAAAATAAACGTATTTTGATAACGTATGTTTACTTCAGTGGACTTGAGTGGGTAACATTGATTTGCATTTTTGTTAATCTATGGTAGTTATGGGTCATACTCTGTCATTGTGAGGGAAGGCCTGTGCCCTGCAGTGGGACGTACATAGGCTGAAGCGAGCGAGTAGTTCTAAGTAGTTATAAACTTTCGTGTTATTTGAAATGTACATAATGTGTTTTATTGAACTCAATGAAAAATTACATTACTAAGGACACATATTATACCTACCTCACAACTATTTTCGTCATCACTATCCAAGTTGAATGAAGACACCATTGGGCGTGCATTGATCATTTATGAAATTGAATAACAGGTGCACAGGTAGATCTCTCCGGTAGACCGTAGCGTGTACGGGGTACTATAGTTTGTTGCTCATGAAAAATGATGTGAATCCCGCGGATATTCGCAAAGGTGTTTAATAAAACTTTTAAATTGATTTTTTATTTAAACAATTCAAAAAATTCAATGTCACAAACTTCTACTTCGGGCTGAATGACTGTTTTCACACCTCTTCAAACTTGTTTTTTTTTATATTCGTAGAATATATTTTCAATAAATTTAACCATATAATTCCAATAACGTCGAAAATGGTGAATAGAAAAGTAGTATGTTTTTCAAATATTTTTAACAATGAAAATTGTGAATTAATTTTCATACTATTACCAGAAAAGGATCGCTTCATTTTATGTGAACAGTTGTAGTTGACATCATCAGCAGATGCCCCAGACTTTGAAGATTGTTCATCATTATTCTTTTCCTTCCTAACATTGCTCCTTAAATTATTGATTCATCTCACAACCGCTGCTTTGTTCGCACATGGCTCGATTCCTCTCAATTTTCCGTTATGCAATTCATGAGCAGCTGTTTTTGTCTTGATCATCGTACTCTACGCTTTTTATTTTATAACCCCTTTTTATTCATAAAATCACAAATTTGAAGAATCCGATTAAATTATAAAAGTGGAAATCACTTGGCCGATAGCCTGCTCATTTTGATTCGTTAAGGTCGAGTAAGGTTCAATCAATGACGTTTAGTAGTTTTTTCAGATTAGTCCACGAGAAAAATTATTAATTAATTAACTTGACTTGTTCAATATTTGGACGCCAAGCTTGCAAATAGACAGAAGCCGAAGATAAGAGAATATATCAAATGAGCAAATGTTACCTAGCTTGTATGGAAAGACAAAATAAATATGCTTCGTGGGTTGATTTCTCGCAGATTTTCAAGATATGACTATCACTGTTAATTGGTGTTAACGACAAAATGAAATATCGGTTTTCAATCAAGAAATTAGGCTTGAGGAAAGCAACCGATACTATGAGATCAAGTACTCTGTGACAAGTTGAGCCAGAGAATCATCCTTCTCAGGATGTATTTTGCAACACCCCTTACTTTTGAACCCCAGATTTTAAATTATATGATTCAAATTTAACAAGGTGAAATCACTTTGCCGATAGGCTGCTCAGATGGATACGGTTAGGCCGTGGTAAAAGGGTCAGTGTGACTTTTCCTAATTAATCAAATTTGTACTAAAAAAATTTACATTAATTAACTTGACTAGTTCAAGGTTGGGCGCCAACTT